>JAJOOO010012998.1:0-26141 GCA_029582685.1 Solanum piurae
CGAACTAGATGATAGAGATAACCCTTAGAGATCATCTTTCTGGCCTTAAGGTAAGAAATGAATCGACCCATAGGCACTAAGCTACTACCCTTCCATTCAAAGATTGGTTCGTCTGGAAACTGAAAACGAACAATCATAGTTCTACAATCGACTGAGGTATAACAGGAATGTAACCAATCCATGCCTAGAATGACATTGAAGTCTACCATTTCTAACTCTAAAAGATTTGCTGAGGTTATTTTCTGAGAGACTGTGACAAGGCAATTTATGCATACCCGTCTAGCTATAACTGGGTCACAGACTTGAGTAGAGACTGAGAAGGGTTCTGAAAGAGTTTCTGGGCTAACACTGAATTGGACTGCTATATAAGGAGTTACAAAAGACAAAGTAGCCCCTGGATCTAACAATGCATAAACATCAAGATCAAAGACTCGTAACGTACCAGTGACTACATCAGGAGAACTTTCCTGATCTTGACGAGCCTGAAACTCATAGAGCCTATTTTGGCGTTGTCCGCCACCTGTACCAGATGAGTTACCCTACTGAGTCGGGCGACCTGCTAGTACTGCTGAAGTTGTAGACTAAGCTCTATCATTATTTCCTCATTGACCTTGTTTAGAAGGACAATCCATTAACCTGTGACCAGACTGACCACACCCAAATCATCCTTCTTTTCCTGCAAGACACTCGCCCGGATGGTTCTTACCACACTTAGGGCAAGTTGGGTAGGTTTTGGTACCTGTAACACTTCCTTGAGACTTAGAGCATGACGCCCTACCTTTCTGATTGTTACGGAACCTGGGGGATGGAACACTAGCTGATGAAGGGGCCGGAGTCGAAGACTTTTGCTGAAACTGCGAGCAATTTCCACCATCCAATTTCTATTGGGAATACTCGTAGTTACATGTTCTTGCTTTCTTAGTCTCCTTAGCATGTTCCCTAAGCTTATCACCCTCAACCTACTGAGCATAAGTCATGAGCCTAGAGATGTTCATGTCTCCCAACAACATAGCATTCCTACACTCTGTTTACACTAAGTCTGACACCCCATAAAGAAACTTATTCATCTGAGCCGTGAAATCAGCAACCATGTGAGGAGCATACCTGGAGAGTTGGTTAAACTTGAGCCCATACTCTTGGACCGTCATGTTACCCCGCCTTAAGTTTATAAATTCTTGGGCCCTTGCTTCTCTCAACTCTATGGGGAAAAACCTATCCAGAAAGGTTTCGTTGAAACAATCCCAAGTAATAGGAGTTGCATCTGTACCCCTGTTCTCCTTCCCCTGAGTATACCAGATATGAGCAACATCTTTTAGTTGATAAGATGCTAACTCAACCCGATCATTCTCAGTTACCTGCATCACTTCAAAGATCTTCTTGACCTCATCAATAAAGTTTTTGGGATCTTCTCCAACTTGCGATCCTAAGAACTCGGGTGGATTCATCCTAACAAAGTCTCATACCCTGGCTGCAGCTGACCCAATATTGGCATTTACCGGTACTGAATCCCGCTGATTGTTCTGGTTGTCCAAACTCTGAGCCAACATCTGAATGGTGTTCCTGAACACTGCATTCGACATTTCTTGATCAGGGACTGGAGGAGTTGCATTTGCGTTCTTGGCATTCGCATTCATGCGTTAGATCTACGAGGAGGCATGATCTGAAACGTAGAAGTCGAGTTAGAATGGAATTAGATCATACCTTACACAACGATAAGAGTAACAAGAAAATGAAGATTTCCTAAAACACTTTGTCACCTTCCCCTCATTAGATGTGGTGCACTTCACATCCATGAAAATCACTCTACTTAGTATGGCTTTCAGACATCCTAGGACACTTAAACCTAGTGCTCTGACACCAAGTTTGTCACGCCCAGAGACTACCCCCGAGACGCGGACACGGGACCTAGGACCACAAGTGATCCCAAGCTAACTCTGCTGGCATGATCATGAGCATACTAAAGCTAATAAACTGATGCGGAAGCTAAAATCATAAATAAATCTGAAATGATGGGGAATACTCATATATTATAACTGAATATATGAAATCTGATGAGTTTAATACAAAGAATATATTAACTCAATACTAAGCTGAATCTATCTATGTCAGAAAATAGCCTCTAACTGACTAGAAATGATGGGATAGGTCCCAACTAAGTCTAGTAAAACTGAAACTAAAAGACTAAAAATGATGAAAGGAAACTCATGATTATTGTCCTTGGAGAATGAAGACTCACCACTGTTTCTGCTGAACTGGAGATCAAGAACCGATCTAAGCATGATCTGGATGCTGAGAACCTGAACCTATATCACGAGAAGATGTAGCGTACGTATGCGTCAGTACTTGAAAGGTACTGAGCATGCAGAATAGAGTAAAACTGAAATAACATATAACTGAACAAAGCAATAAAACAATGAAATAATATGCATAAGATGAGATACTGAATCTGGGCTAACTAAATGCAGTGACCAATTTATAATATGTTGAAACTGAACACTGGATATACTGATAAATGGTCAATGCAATAGAATTTGACTGAACTGTGGGAGCTACTAATAATCGATAATAAAACCACATGAGCTAAATGTAGAGTCTGATGTATACGCCTTATCGAGAGGACCCAATATACCCTGCCAGAGGTATAGAGGCATGCTGGCATGATCACTAAATGATATTGCCCACAGAGGGGACTTACACCTACGTGGCTCGTAGTTCTAGGACTATATGGGTACGCTGAACCCTAGTCCAACTCGGTATTATGCTACTCCCAATGGATTAAGTAATTAACACATTATGACTGATTTTTTGTAAGTTACTGGATAGCTCGAACTGAACATGCAAACTGAGAATGCAACAATTTAACTGATATTGATGCATTAATAATTGAGGCATTATAACTGAATGACTGAAATATCTAACCTAGCATGTGTAATTCAAGAACTAAAGAAGTACATAGCTAGGGTTCTGGAATTCATGCAATAAACTGAATATTAGCATACTAATCTGATTTGGATCATTCTAACAGCTAAGAACCCAATAATTCTAACATTCAAAAAACCCTAGGTCTAGTCATAATAAGGGAATCAAAATACTAACTGAAAGCTAGGGACCTAATGGGTGAAAGGAACCCACTAGTGAAATCCCACATACCTGGTGACAAATTCCACGGAGAAATCTTTCGATTTCGGGGATGGAACTGATGGAACCTTGTTGCGTTCTTGAACTAGGGTTCTTGACTTCTTTCTCCTCTAAGCGTTCTAATTTTCTATGTTTTGATTAATGACTTGACTTAGGTAAGTTCTAGTTATGTTTCTAGGCTTAAACTGACTCAAACCTCATGGTTTAGGGTCTAAATGACGTATCTTAAGAGTTAAACGAGATAGGAAAAGACCAAAATAACCCTGACTTAAACTGCAAACAGGCTGACCACGGCCACCTTCACGGACCGTGAAGTCAGTTGTTGTCTGGACTTGGTTCTGAAAACTTGGGGGTATGGACTACGACCACTACCACGGCCCGTGTGGAGGACCACGGACCGTGAAGGTCCCCGTGGTCCTCACTTGGGAAGAGGTCTGGAGGCTTCATGTTGGGAGTCTATTGGTTTAACACTACGGACGCCACCACGGCCCATCGTTGTGACCACGGCCCGTAAAGGGTCCCGTGGTCTGATGCCTGGGAGTAGTGAAGTCCAAGTCTGGACCACGGGAAGGTTAACGGACCGGGGACCTTATCACGGTCCGTGACCCTGCCGTGGTTCACTGGTTCAGGAAATTTTCTGCAAATTTTTTTCTAGGCCTGGTTTTCGAGGTGTTACACTTTTAGAGTCACTATATTACTTGTGCTACCACGTACACTTGAGTGTGCAATTGGGAGAAACACTAGCTCACATAGTTATTACTTGATTCACTTGAAGATAAAATGGTGATAAATATTACCTTAAAAGAGTAGCAACAACACCTAAATTTTTTTGCTTCTCCTTGAAGAATCATTCAAATCACAAGCAAAGAGCAGAAAGGAGTAATATGGTTTCTACGAACTTTTCATGAGTGAAATCATGTTATAATTTTATAGATTTTGGCTAGAATGGCAGCGGAACCCTAAGAGAGAGTTTAGAAGTACTTTGATTATACTTTGGGGGAAAAGTAATGGGTTAAAACAAAACAAGAATAATATATATATAATCTGAAAATTTTCACCAACTTAGGGGGGCACACCAATTGGTTGTCTACGCAGTCTCACAAAAATGTGAATATCTTTCTACTCCAATGTCTTATTGATGAACAATTTACTGAGTTGAAAACTAGACTCGTATTAATTCACTTTGATAATTAGTAGATCCTTTATCTCTTTTAAATTGTGAGATATGCTTGTTCAAAGTTAGACCATGTATGAGACCATTTAGAACACTCTGCCACAATGAATTTTTAACTTGAAATTTTGTGTTAAGGCTTACCTTGGCCTAAACTTAGTTTAATACTTCAAATACTTTCATCTATGCTCCTTGATAAAATTATCCATTTGTAGCTGTATTTGAATTTTTTGACGTCAACATAGTAGCATATATACTAGTAGTTATGGGTGTTACATTCTTCTCCCTTTAGGAATATTTGTCCTCGAATAGAGTTAATACTTACAGGCTAAGTCTTAAGATAATTTCTCAAAATTTTGGTAGTCTCCTTTGTAAAATGGACATCTCAAAACCCGAAGAGCAGAAGAATTCAACCTATAGGCCTCGCAGAATGATACATATATACAATTATTGCAAGAATATATATTTAGACACTCACATTATTTCTTGTCATATAATACAAAACCATAATATTTATAAGGATTTCACCTCATTCTTTCACAAACTGAACTATTATGCCTTCAGTACAAATACTATATGTAATGCGTCATAAATAATAACCTCATTAACATCTGAAATGTTATAAGGAACTCATAAAATAGGCATCTTGAAGAAAAACTTTAGCTTGAGGGTATTCCGATCTCATTTCTTAGTCGGCTTCCTACATTATCTCCTCATCATTACTATTCCTACATAACACCTTCAGTGAGGCCACTTTCTTGGCCTAAGTTTTCGAACTTGACGATTAAGAATAACAATTAGTATTTCCTCATATGACGATTTGTACATTTTGTATGGGCACAATACCTAAAGAATATCTCATTGTGACAATCCTAACCCAACGTGAGTGACACTCACACTAACCCCTGGTGGGAGAACAAACTAAGTACTGACGTGCCGTGCCATCTAATAATCAAACAAATAGATAGTTTCAAAAATTTTAAAACAATTTTTCAGTAATTAAAAGAAACTTCATAGTTACAAAACTAAGTCATCAAACATTGCAGAAGTAACTCTCCTAGAACCTGAAAGTCGTGGTAGCTAAACTCTAACTATTTAGAATAAGGAGATACAACTCTATACTCAACTATTTAGAAAGCCACATGAAGATGCAATATACTCAACAAAGAAAGAGCACGTACAATATCAGTATACAATCACAATGTACGTGTACGATCATCAGCTAGTTCCAGTATATGAAATATGAACAAACAACTACAACCAACTAACACAAATAATACACAAGTATAACATAGTTCGGGCTCCCAATCCTTACCCTGAATTGACATGCACAATAATTATGAAACTTCACAGTACAACAAACCTTCCAGTTTACTCATGGAATACACACATATAAACTGTTAGTGTACCGGCGTGGTACCCGTTTCCATTATTAGTGTACTGGCATGGTACCCATTTCCATTGTACCGCGTAATATTCATTAGTGTATCAGTGTGGTACCCAATCCAACAAATATATGTGTTAGCGTGGCATCTGATGCTATAATCAAACACATAATACAATCATAACCACATTAAATAACAATCACATATGTACATTCAAGTAACACATTCATTGCATGCGATTGATAATTTTCTTCATATTACATCATGTTCTTTCCGTTTTCCCTTATCATATATAATGCATGCATTACAAATGAACAGTTGACAAGCACATCTAACATAAGCGGGAAAACAAGCAATCATCACCTACTTTGAATCAATCCCTAAAAGCTCTATTGAATTTGAGTTTTTCCTTTATTATGAATCATGATTGGTTCTTGGTCTATAATTAATAGTATAACATAAAATTAACTCAACATGGCCTAATTATACCAGATAATACTCAAATCCCAATCCTAAGCCAAATTAATGATTATTCTACTTAAACTAAGGCTTTTCCCACCATTGATTCAAGTTAAAACCCTCCCCCAAGAGTAACACCCTAGATTCTAAGCCTTAAAAATAAAACCACAAGTTAGAGGAGTAATTAACTTACCTTTATCAAAGAATTGGTGGAAAACTAAGGAAAGCTTCCCTAAATCACCTTTTCTTTTCCCAAGAACAAAGTTGCAGAAAATTAGAGGTTTTTGCGTCTTTTCTACATAAAACCCGACTAACCCCGATATAGCAACCCGACTTGCTATAACAACATTCCCATAGTATCCCGCTTGTTATAGCGAGAATTAATTTACCCCGCTATAGCAACTTGTGCAGAGGTAAGAGACTCAAAAATTCTCCCCAAATCCCCTATTTAACGACATACTTTCGAATGTTGATGTTCTATAGTAACCCCTTCATGCTAAGTCCGATATTGATAGTTCTATATATCCGAATTCACATATGAGAGGTCCTATGAATTTTTTAATGTCTTAGCTACTTGAATACTTGATCCAAGCTTAGACATGCCCCACTAATCCCTTTACGGATATCGCTAGACCTCATCTTTCTCTGATTCCTTCTAAGACTGAACCTAACATAGAATTTTCAAGTCACTATCCAAAAAGTTTTCTGACTCAATTCTTTCACCATTTTTCTATCCATAATTACTTAAAAAACTTGTTACACCCACACACTTCCACAACTCGGCATTTTGAAGCAAATCACGCTGACAAAATTTTCATCCGAGCATGTTTACTAAGAATATTAAACGAGGTCAAATATTTGTCAAAAATTCACAATTATCTCACTTAATTGCTCAAACTCATGCTGAAAGCTTCGGGGACCAAACAAACTGTGCCACTAGCCCAAAATAGTCCTTAAGAAGCTGATGGAACTAACGAGAAATTCATACAATATCAGATCCTCCAAATGTTGATCAACGTCAACTCTTTCAACTTAAAGCTTCCAAAAGGGAAAAACTAACTCAAAACTCTTTTGATCACATTGGAAAGCATGCCACCCACCTCACATAAGACAAACACATCATAGAAGACATGAAAAGGGACAAAATAGTAAAATGCACACAAAAATAAGCAAATGACCACGAGGGTCATTACATATAATGAGCTCATCTACACAAATAGGATATATAATATTTGTCGCTAGGTACATAACATATTTAGTTTTTATCATATGGTCGTGATGGTATAGTGATCCTGGATAAATTTATTTACACACTTATAATTATAGTTGAAGTTTTTTTAATTAAAAAGGAACAATTGGAGTGTGTTTCGACAAATTATTCCATTTCATATTTTTACTTGCCAATTCTATAATTATTTCTTTCTTATATCAATATTTTGACATATCTCAAGATTAAGCTCATGATTTATTTAATATTTTTCACTCTTCTAGAAAATAATTTATGATATGTACTAGATACGTAGAGCTTAGGCCGTTCGACTAATTTTTCATTTCCAATTTCAGGGCCTAACATTGACTCGAGCCACAAAATTAGGGCAATTCTACACTTTGTACACTAATTTTGTAACACCATTCAAGTGTAGAAGTCATTGAAAGTTGAAAAGGTTGTAGAAAATTTGTTGGTGCAGGTTTGTACGAAGCCAAGTATGGACAATACTTAGTTTCACAGTTCGTGGATTGTTGTCGTAGATGATGTCCTGAAAGTTGAGAAAAATGTCAAGTCTAAGATGAATTTTAACAACCCAACAAGACGGCTCATGGATAGGTCTATGGGTAGTGAATGAGGCTCGTGAATTAAATCGCAGACTTACTGATTTAAGTGTCTTGGGAATTCTTGAGATATAATGTACGAAGGGGTTACACGGATCATAGTTGGAAATGTGGATCGTAGAGGATGTTTGTAGTTCAACATCAGAAAGATGGACTTGAATACTATGTTTGACGACTGATCAATATAGTCTGTAGAAGGGAGTACAGACTATACATAGGGGTTGTACATGTGATTTCAACAATTTTTTCTCAAGATTATTTGGGATCTTTTCCTACCCTTTTAATTCCAAAAATAAATCATTTATAGCCTATTTCTAAGACCTATAACAATTTTTTTATTTTAAACCCCTAACATTCACTCTCAAACTCTCAAGTCTTCTTCTCCAAGTTCTCTCAAGGTGATTATATGGCTCTTCAAGTTCCAATTCTCCTTTCCAAATTTCAACCTAGGGTTTCATCAATGTATGTAAGAAATTCATCAATGGGTTCCTCTTCACCCATTGAGTTCAAAGAAACCTCCAAATCTCTTTTATGATTCTTATCCAAATTCTAGGGTTTCATGATTTATGTATGAGTTCAATTGATTTAAAGCTTATTCATCATAATTTATCTTTTTATGCATGGTTTGATCATGTTTGAATGTTTTCAATGATTTTTATATAAACCTATGCTATATACGTAATTTTGATATGAAATCAAGCTTTAAAGATATGCATGCACTATGAATTGAAGGATTTATGAATCAAGGGTGCTTTAGATAAAGTATCAAGCATGTTTTATGAAATTGATTACTTCCGATTGAAGTGCTTCTTAGTATGAAAGATGATCATGATTTAGATGGTTTAGTGTCTTTTATGAATATATTATGAATTCATGATTTTAAAGAGCTATTTTTATGACATGAAGTTTATGAATGATTTGATATTATTAGATTCTTACAATTTTCAAAGACTATGAATATGATATAATTATGCATGGTTTTCGTTGAGAATTTACTTAGAATTGAGTGGACTTTGGGATGGAGGCTCACTCGTTAGTACATACATAATTCTTTCGTAACAATCCCCCTGTCTCATAACTATGTGTCCCCATATGACTTAGTCTTAATTGACTCTAGCTAGTGGATCCACGTAAGCTCATGATTATAGTCCTTACCTTAGCAAGTAGGACATCTATGTTCGGTATGAGAGCAGTACATTAAACTTCATGTTATAACTCACATGGTTTATGTCGGTTAACAGTATCTCCCGCAAAAAAACTTATGACTTGCTTATGATATGATTATGACTCTTTTCAAAATATTTCATTGACCTTGAACTATGTTTTACAAACTCGGCTTATTAGATTATGTCATGTTTTACATGGTCATACATTATCATGTTTTCAGACTTATCATGTTATTATGCTTATACTTATGCATTTTTCATCATACACAGTACCTTTCAAGTCACATATATCTCTTGTGTCTATATTATTTTGTAATATAGGATCCGACCCTTCTTATTCAGCTTGAAGCTAACACATACTTTATTCAACTTAGCTCGAAATTGGTGAAGTCTCATGCTTTGGGAACATGCCATTGTCGGTATATAGCAAGCGTTAATGGAAAATGGAGGGAAGATGAAAAGAGAGAAACTTGAAAAATTGGGAACTTGAAAAGTTGAAAAGTCTTTTTATGCTTTAGTAAAAAAGGCATTTGTCCCTCATCGGTGGTGGAAAGAAAAATAGAATATTTTAAATAAAGAAACACTTCTATAATTGTTAAAAGGGTTGGAAAGAGGGACCCCCCTCGCGCCGTCGCCGTCGTCGTCGCTCGCTCGGCTCGGCTTTGGCTTTGGCTTTGGAAAATGATCGAGAGATTATTTTTTGGACAAAGTTTGTTTTAATTAATTATTTAATTAATTAAATAAAATTAAATGGCCAAAACGTTTCAAGTAATTAGTTAATTAACCGAAATGTTCCGACCCGACTAGGATCCGCGTGACCCATTTTATTTAAATTACTTTCCCATTTTATTTGAATTTCCCGCCATTGGAAATGACTGTTCTGAAAGATTGCAAATTTCAAGAACAGCCATGACCGTTTGAAAGGTTGCAAACTTTCTGAAATGGTCGTGTGGTTTCTGAAAGGTTGCAACCTTTCGGAAGCAGTTCCTCTTGTCTATAAATACATGCTATTCTTCAGACTTTTTACTTACGAAAAATTCTGATTTCTTCTTCTTCTTCTGCACAAAGTTTCTTTGTGTACTTTACTGTCGTTGAGTGGCTCGCTGACACCAACATTTTACGTATCAATACACTGGTGATTGTGAGCATTCAATCCTAGGAGGACATATTCCAAATCAAACCTTGGATATTAAAGGGGAATAATTTCCTTAAGGGGACACTGTGCATTCAGTGGGCTTGATCTTCTTCCTATTCTATTTTTTCATATTCTGGTATGTTTTACAGATTTTAGTTTGTGAATTAATTTATGTTCTTCTATTAATCTGGTCTTCACTGGTTCATTAAACTTTGGCTACTTTGTGTTTCTGCAAAGTTTATTGGAATCAGTAGTACTGTTTTTAAACACAGATTGCTAACAATCTTAAGGAAAGTATTTATTTTATTTTAATCTGTGTTTCTGGTGGAGACAAAAACCTTCGTGGTTTTATACTCCTATTAAATTTGCAATTTAAGCTATTGCTTACTTAGTAATTTGTATCAATTTCTGTTCATTACAGATTCTGAAATGGCAAATGATAATGTTACGGTGGTTGCTGCAGCACCAACTCGAACTGCGGTACCACCAGCAGAGAAATCAAAAATATTCTATGGTATGAATTTCAAAGGATGGCAGCGACGGGTATTTTTCTGGGTTACCACTCTTGGTCTGAAGAAATTTACCAATGAAGTAACTCCAGTGCCTGCTACTGATATGCCAGACAGAGGAAAATTCACGATTATTGAAGCATGGAAACAGGTTGACTTCCTATGTAAGGGCTACATTTTGAGTGCTTTAGAGGATGACTTATATAATGTCTATAGTGCAATGACAACTTCGAAAGAATTGTGGGATGCACTGGAGAAGAAATATAAGACAGAAGATGCATGCTTGAAAAAGTTTGTGGTCGCAAAGTTTTTAGACTATAAAATGTCAGTTAGTAAAACTATTGGATCACAAGTTCAGGAAATTCAACTTATTTTCCATGATCTGATCGCTGAGGATATGGTAATAAATGAAGCTTTTCAAGTGGCTGCAATGATCGAGAAGTTACCTCCTTCGTGGAACGACTTCAAGAATTATTAAAGCACAAACATAAGAAAATGAAGCTTGATGATCTTGTTATTCGGCTCAAGATTGAGGAAGATAACAAGACCGCCGAAAAGAAGTCTCGTAAGAGTTCGATAATAATTGTAGTTAATATTGTTGAAGAAGCTCCTACTAAAGGCAAGAAGAGAAAGAAGTCCAACGGATAGAAGTCAGAACATGTCAAGAAGAAATTCAAGGGCAACTGTTACAACTGTGGTAAGGCTGGTCACAAGTCTTCTGACTGTCATGCTCCAAGAAAGGACAAAGACAAATACAAAGGCAAAAGTTAAGCAAACATCGTGGAAGAGATGGAAGATGCAGATGACCTCTGTGCAATGATCTCGGAGTGCAACTTAGTTGGAAATCCCTAGGAGTGGTTTCTCGACTCAGGTGCCACTCGACATAATTGCTCTGCGAAAGAAACCTTTGCAACGTACACTCCTGCTGAGTTCGATGAAGGTTTGTTCATGGGGAACACATCAACAACAAGGATTACAGGCACTGGGAAAGTAAAGTTGAAAATGACATCCGGCAAGGTGTTAACTTTGAACAACGTTCTGCGTGTTCCTACTATTAGGAAGAATTTAGTTTCTGTTGCACTGCTCGTTAAGAACGGGTTTAAGTGTGTCCTAGTTAGTGACAAAGCTATAATAAGTAAGAATGAGATATTCTTAGGAAAGGGATACCTCACTGAGGGCCTCTTCAAACTGAATGTAATGGTTGTAGATAGTATTAATAAGAATTCTGCTTCTGTTTACTTATTGGAGTTAAATGATTTATGGCATGCCCGCTTGGGACATGTAAATTACAAAGTCTTGAAAATTTGGTTACTTTAGAAGTATTGCCTGATTTCAAATGCGATAAATCGAAATGCGAAATTTGTGTAGAAAGTAAGTTTGTTAAACATCCTTATAAGTTTGTTGAAAGAAATTCAAAACCTTTAGACTTAATTCACACAGATATATGTGATATGAAGTCGACACCATCTCGTGGTGGGAAAAAGTATTTTATAACTTTTATTGATGATTGCACTCGATTTTGTTATGTATATTTGCTTAATAGTAAGGATGAAGCAATTGATGCATTTAAGCAATACAAAATGAAGTGGAGAATCAATTGAATCTAAAGATAAAAATGATTCGGAGTGATAGGGGTGGAGAATACGAATCTCATTTTGCAGAGATATGTTTGGAATATGGTATTATTCATCAAACTACTGCACCTTATACACCACAATCAAATGATATGGCGGAACAGAAGAATAGAACATTAAAGGAAATGATGAATGCCTTGATAATCAGTTCTGGTTCACCGCGAATCCTTTGAGGGGAAGCCATCCTTACGACTAATAAGATACTCAATAGGGTACCCCATAGCAAAACACAATCAATTCCATATGAGTTGTGGAAAGGAAGGAAACCCAACTTGAAATATTTCAAAGTGTGGGGGTGTCTATCCAAGGTAGAAGTTCATTTACCCAAGAGGGTGAAAATTTTACCCAAAACAATGGATTGTGTATTTATTGGATATGTTGTGAACAATAAGGCCTGCCGGTTTTTGGTTCACAAATCTGATAATCCTGAGATTCATGTTAATACGATAATTGAGTCAGATAATGTTGAGTTCTTTGAACACATTTATCCGTATAAAACTGAATGTGAGTCGACTAGTGAAAGACCTAAACGACCACGGGAAGAATCAATGGAAAATACACTACCTAGTGAGGATCCTAGGCGTAGTAATCGCTAACGGAAACCCACTTCTTTCGGACCAGATTTTGTGGCATTATTGCTTGAAAATGAGCCTCAAACATTTAAAGCAACTATGTCTTCGTCTGAGTCAACTTATTGGAAAGAAGTGGTCAATAGTGAGATCGAATTAATTTTAAGTAATCATACTTGGGAATTGACTGATCTTCCTCCAGGAAATAAACCTTTAGGATCAAGGTGGATTTTTAAAAGGAAAATGAAAGCTGATGAGACTATTGACAAATATAAGGCTAGACTTGTAGTCAAAGGATACAGACAAAAGGAAGGTCTGGACTACTTTGATACATACTCTCCAGTAACAAGGATAACATCAATTAGGATGTTAATAACACTAGCGGCAGTACATGATCTTAAAATCCACCAAATGGATGTAAAGACAACATTCTTAAATGGAGAGTTGGAGGAAGAAATTTACATGGAACAACCTGAAGGGTTTGTAGTTACTGGTAAAGAAAAGAAAGTGTGCAGACTTGTGAAGTCGCTTTATGGGCTCAAGGAAGCACCCAAACAATGGCATGCTAAATTTGACCAAACAATGTTGGAAAATGGATTCAAGATTAACGAATGTGATAAGTGTGTTTACATTAAAACATTTTGAATCATGAAGTCATTGTTTGTCTGTATGTTGATGACATGTTAATAATGAGTAAAGATATTGATGATATAAATGCTACTAAGCACATGCTGTCCAGCAAGTTCCAAATGAAGGAGGAGTTATTGATTTGATCTTAGGGATCAAGATTCTCAAAACTCCTCAGGGACTAGCATTATCTCAATCTCATTATATTGAAAGAGTATTGGATAAGTTCAAATACTTGAATTTCAATGTCGTCAAAACTCCAATTGATTTAAGTTTTACATTTCAAAAGAATGTAGGTGAAAGTGACTCTCAATTGGAATATGCCAGAGTGTTGGAAAGTTTGATGTATATTATGAATTGTACACGACTAGATATAGCATGTGCTATTAGTAAACTGAGTTGGTTCACTAGTAATCCGAATCAAACTCACTGGATGGCAATGAAATGTGTGTTGGGGTATCTGAAACATACACAATACTATGCTTTGCATTATAATAAATATCCTGCCCTGATTGAAGGATATAGTGATGCAAATTGGATCACTGGGTCAAATAAAGTAAAATCCACAAGTGGTTATGTGTTTACACTTGGTAGAGGAGCAGTCTCTTGGAAATCGTCCAAACAGACATGTATCGCTCGCTCCACAATGGAATCTGAATTTATTGCTTTAGATAAGGCTGGTGAAGAAGCTGAATGGCTCCAGAATTTCCTAGAGGATATTCCATTCTGGCCCAAACCTGTGGGACCTATTTGTATACATTGTGATAGTCAAGAAGCAATAGGTAGGGCAGGGAGCGTCATGTACAACGGTAAGTCTCGTCATATACGACAGAGACATAATACCATAAGGCAACTGCTCTATAGTGGAATCATCACAATTGACTATGTGAAGTCAAGCGCTAATGTGTCAGATCCACTAATGAAAGGCCTAGTGAGAGAGGCAGTTGAAAGATCATCCAAGAGAATGGGTTTACGGCTTAGGACAAGTCAGCATGGCGGTAACTCTATCTAGCAGACTGGAGATCTCAAGAGCTAGATTCAAGGAGAAAATTAAAGTTGTGAGTGACGATTCGACATTGTCAATCAACTCAATCTATTCTCATGATGAAGACAATGTTTAGGAACAAGGTTAAGACTTTAATGCTTGTTAATGAGTTAATAAAGCTTGAAGTGTTTAATGATTTGCTAAGTTTGGCAGATTTGACCAAATAGTGTATCTACGAGATGACACGGTTAGAAATCACTTATGTGAGTGTGAAGTGTAAGCCGCTTCAAAGAGAATTTTTTGTCAAAAACCTATTCTTTATACACTCATGAAACCAAGAGGTGTTCATGGCTGAAACGAACACAACCGTAAGAACCATAAACGGTAAAGGGTTAATTGTGTGACATATGGTTGTCTAGGTATACACCAAAGCTCGACGGTTCAAAGATATTGCATCTACCGATTGACCGAGTATATCCGACATATGCTCAATTGATCCTTGTTTGTAAAGTACACACTCGTCCGTGCATTTCTTATGTTATATTCATTCCCCATTCATGTGGAGGATTGTTGGGTATATAGCAAGAATTAATGGGAAATAGAGGGAAGATGAAAAGAGAGGAACTTGAAAAGTTGAAAATTCTTCTTATGCTTTAGTAAAAAAGGCATTTGTCCCTCATCGGTGGTGGAAAGAAAAAAAGAAGAGTTTAAATAGAGAAACACTTCTATTAATTGTTAAAAGGGTTGGAAAGAGGGACCCCCTCGCGCCGTTTGGCTTTGGAAAATGATCGATCGAGAGATTATTTATTTAATTAATTAAATAAAATTAAATGGCCAAAACGTTTCAAGTAATTAGTTAATTAACCGAAACATTCTGACCCGACTCAGATCCGCGTGACCCATTTTATTTAAATTACTTTCCCATTTTATTTGAATTTTTCGTCGTTGGAAATGACTGTTCTGAAAGGTTGCAACTTTCAGGAACAACCATGACCGTTTGAAAGGTTGTAAACTTTCTGAAATGGTCGTGTGGTTTCTTAAAGGTTGCAACCTTTTGGAACCAGTTCCTCTTGTCTATAAATACATGTTATTCTTCAAACTTTTTACTTACAAAAAATTCTGATTTCTTCTTCTTCTTCTGCACAAAGTTTCTTCGTGTACTTTACTGTCGTTGAGTGGTTCGCTGACACCAGCGTTTTGGGTATCAATACACTGGTGATTGAGATCATTCTATCCTGGGAGGATATATTCCAAATCAAACCTCGAATACTAGAGGGGAATAATTTCCTTAAGGGGACATTGTGCATTCAGTGGGCTTGATCTTCTTCCTATTCTGTTTTTTCAGATTCTGGTATGTTTTACAGATTTTAGTTTGTGAATTAATTTTTGTTCTTTTGTTATTTTGGTCTTCACTGGTTCATTAAACTTTGGCTACTTCGTGTTTCTGCAAAGTTTATTGGAATCAGTAGTATTGTTTTTAAACACAGATTGCTAATAACCACTTATGTCTTTGTGTTCTTTCAGACTTTATTTTAGATTTCAGATTATTCATTAACTAGGGCTTGTCCTATTCATACCTATGTAGTAGAGGCTTGTTGTCAAACATAGTATGTTCCATACTTATGGTCTTTGTACTTTGATTTTCGTATCATATTGAGTCAGCTTTTGGAACTTATATTCCACTTTCATGATTCTTTCAATTATGTTGTTATATTAGTGTTATGTTATGCCATGTGGTTCATTTAGAGTCTTTTGAGATTCTATTGACCATGTCATGTCTAGGGGTAGTCTTGGATCGTGACAACTTTTGATGAGGCTCCTCCTTGTATTCATGGAGAAACTACTTATTTTCTCCTTTTGAGTTATATGGGCCTGTCTGTTTTTGTTTCCTGTTATAGATGGTCCATAAATAATGTTAATCTTTTGTTTTGTTTCCTGTTATAGATGGTCCATAAATAATGTTAATCTTTTGTTGGGGGTTGTAAGTTATGATTACTTGTATGTCAAACTTCATTTATCTTTGTTTTTATTATTATAATGAAGTGTTTTGATTTTAAAGTTGGCGTTTCAAGCATAGTTTATGTTTCTAAAACGTCTTTTGTTGGACTGAATATATTCTAGAACTTTATATGGACGTAAGCATTGTGTAATTTGATATTCTTGAATGAATTGGTTAGTTCGTGTAGGGTAAGGTAGGGGGCCAATTACGTGAATTCAAGGCGTGACAGAAATGACAAAAAATAACATGTAAAGATGTCTACTAGGCTATTCAACCTACTTTTTTTTAATGTAACTTCTACACACACAATATCCATACAATAAAAAAGATTTTTCTAAAAAAAAGTGAGTACTTACTACTTATTTTTGACTTTTTTTTCTTAGTTCCATTTTGAAATTTTGGCAAATATTTTTTTATCAAACATAGAGTGGCGTGTTCCCATTAGAACTTTTGACTCAATTTTTTGAAAATGTTTTTGTATATGTTCTCAAATATTCATTACATAACTACTTAAAATATATAACCTTTTAAAATTATAGGCATTTACTTTAATCAATCGTAAAATCTCATACATGTTTCAATTGATGGTGATATTTTTAATTAAAGAAGGAAACACATTTCATGTGATTAGTTTATCTACGTAACAAATGAATATAAAAATATGGAAATATATTTTCAAAATATGAATAAAAAGTGCCTAAAAACCATTTTATTATGTTATGCTATAATTTGAACATCTAAATAAAATTATGACAAATTTAAGGGATCTACATGGAGTAATAAAAAACAAATTCAATCAAATTAACAAGGGCCAAGAGGTAAAAAAATAAATAGAGACAAAAGTAAAAAAAAAGGACAACACTAGAAATTCCCTCCTGCTTGGTGGTCTCTTCTCAATTAACTACACTTTGCAGCCTTGTTGCTGCAGCCATCTGAAACCCTAAAATCTCATCTTTCATAGCTTCTCTCTTCATTTTCTTCACAGTGGAGTCGCCATTACTTCCCTCTCCGCCGTTTTTGGAATCTCCGGAGCGAGAGGCTACTGAGTCATTTCTGAGTCAAATTTTGAAATCAGCGTTCGCTTCAAATGGCAAGTCCAGTGGACTCACTAACTTCCATTAGTTCATCAGTCACAACATCATCGACCAAACGCCGAATTCAGATTTTTCGCAATGAGATTCCTTCAATTCTCAGTAATTCTGGTCAGCATTTTTCTCTTATGGTTTATAATATGCATGTTGTTGTTTTCCCATCCAAGTTGGTATTGTTTGAATTTTTTTTTTTTGGAGGTATGGTCTGTTTGGTACGACGGTAAACATGTATTTTGGCAAAGTATTTTCCATGTTGATACTTTGTTTGCATTCAAAAGGAGCAGGTTACTTTTCCAGATATACACTCTACACTCTTACTTTGTAGCACTTTGCTTCAACTAATAAGTAGTATCATCAAAATATTGTCTTTCAGTCTAAATTACACCTTGACTATCTCAAGTCACTTTGTACACATTTGAACACTGGAAAAATAATCCAGAAAATGTTCTTATATCCGTGCACCCATATAAGAGAAATAGATCACAGGTTGTCATTTTCTTTAGTTATCTTATCTGGATACCCAAGTAGCGCATCGGAACAGAAATATTAAAGGAAATTGAATAGTAAGTCTATGCTTATGGTTTGAACTGTTGAAAATTAAATGATCTTCTCACAAATGTGCAAAGGTAATTTTATAGTTTATTTAAGTTAATATTTCCTGGATTTTGTAACTTTTTGCATATTCTTGATGCCATCGATTAATTCTACTTACTTCATAAAAAATAAAGTTAATCAAAGTTAATATTTCTTTTTTTTTGTTGAATAAAAGTTCTGTTGTTCACCAAATGAATGGGGATATCTGGACAAGAGGCATACAACTCTGGAAAGCCTTAGACCATCCCTACAAAGAACAGCTGATCATATATAAGATTGCACTGAGGAAAAGGTTGCAACAATCTGTTAGGAAATGTTCTCATTTCATTGAATGCACGTCTCTATCTTTTGTTCCCCATGACCACGATTGAAAAGTTATTTAACAGTGAAGTATATAAATCACTAGTTAAAATAGATTTGCATTCTCTTAGTAAGATTGACGGCAAGATCTCCTACAGTTAATGTAGATTTTCAAGCAGATTTTTGTAACATGCTATTATCTTGTGGCCCTAAGGATTCAAATGGTGTGTGATGGAAGCACCCGTATTTGGGAAAGTTGCTTTTTGTTTGGCACATTAATTAATAAAGAAGATTGAGAACCATCAATGAAGAAAAGAGCAACAATGTCAGCTTGGTGTGTGTTTGATGGTTTGATTGGTTATTTGCTCATCCTGATCAATCAGTTGATCATTGTTTATACCATTATATTTTATGGTAGATATTGGTTGATACAATTGGAAAGTAGACCATGGTTTATGGAGTTTTTTGCAGAAGAGGAGTATGGGATATGGTTATGTCGCCATAGTACTACAATGCTAAGTATCAACATGTTTCCCTTTTCAGCCCCCATTATGGCATTTTGGTATGAATAAAAGCCATGAAATTTTATGGGGAAGTGTGTTAAAGCCTGTGGAGATTTTTCAACTTATAGGTGTATTAGAAGGGAATGCTTGAGGAAACTAGCTTTTTTGTTTCTGCATCCATTCCATATTTCTCCTGGCAAAATCGAATTATAACTGAATCATCCTAATAGTTTTGAACAAGTCCTTCATGGGATCTTCGTAGATGAGTTTGCATTCCTCAATCCAGTCTTGAACTTTTGACATCTAGGATAACTAGCTGGAGCACCCATGATGCAGTTCAACAAAATCTAAAAAATGATCAATATGTAAATTATTTTTGAATTTGGTGCTAAAATAGATCCAAGCTTCATAATTGAATGAAGTTAGACGGTACAACTCTTATTGTTTTAATAATTCACAAAAGAGTTTCTCAATGAATTAGGAGCAGGTGCACAATTGCCTAAGTTTGATTAGCTGTTTTTGGTTGAAAATATTGCTTTTGGTTGCGACCTTGTTAGGTTGAGCACTTCCCTAGTTGGTGATAAAAAAAAAGAATATACTAAGCATTTATTTTCTTTTGTAGGTGCCTAGAGAGGCATAGAAAGTCATTACTAAATTGATGTGATTAATGGATGACTAGAAAGCATTGTTGTGCTTAAAAAGGGTATTTGTTTTGTCTAATATGAACATTTATATGGCACTTCATCAAAATAAAACTTGGACTTTCATTTGACATTTATGAGATAAATATGCTACAAATTGCAGTTGGATTCAGTATATTTTGAGTCTTGCGATCTTGGAGATATGCTGATTTGTGTATCTTCTTTTTGAACAAGTGAATCCATGAATTAAATGTTTGAACTTTATGTTGCATTAGGAGTAGCAAATGAGTTTTGAGTGATCATGTATGTGCGTGTTAGTGTCATGGAGGAAATTAACCGTGACAAATATTCTAATATGAGAGGAGATGGGGCTGCAACCTGCGGGTGTATCGGAAGTGTTATTGTTTACTTGACAATATGGTTGTAATTGAGCCACAACTTCACATTGTATATTCTTTTTGTACCATCTTGGTTTGCAGTGTCGTGAAATTTTGATTACCAAAGACAGAGAGTTTCGGTGACAATGTGATAGACTTAGAGCTTGTTTGGATTTGCTTATTTTATGTGCTTTTAAGCCAACATAGCTTTTAAGCACTTTTATAGTGTTTGAGTAAGATTAAAAAAATGCTTTAAAGATTTTTTTTTTAAGACAAAATAGCAAAAATAAACCAAAAAATCTAACTTGTGGCTTTTGTCTTATAAGCCATAAGCTTTAAGCTATTCCTAATAGGCTCTCATTCTAGTTTGTAAAAGAACAATTTAATTTCTTGCCTCCAGAGCTTTGGCCTAGTATTAAGAGCATAGGACGTAATTTGTAGGTTAGGCAGATGCCATAGGATAGAAGCATGCACATACAAAAGTATGATTTTAGTGAAGAAGGATAAAGGGGTGGGCTCATTATATGCAAGTTTGGACCATGCGTGACTAGCCCTTGGGATTTCTCAATTATAAAAAAAGATTTGATTTCCTTGGATTTGGTAATATTGTTCTATCTTCGTGGTGCTTTATGCAAATCTAACTTTTGGGGGTCATTCTCCGGGAATCCTTCTAAAAATATAATAGACCTTTCTTTAGCTTCTTTTTCTTGCTCCTCCTCCTTAACCCTTTCCTGTACGTACCTATTGATAGCTTCCTGGGTGGTCTTACCACTCTTTACTCCTTTGCCATGCATTCTCCATCAAATCTAAGAAATCCGTCTTTTACCTGCAACTTTCAGCTAAAGGAGAGCTTGATCAACTCGTTTTTTCTTCTTGCTTGATCAACTCTTTTTTTCTTCTTGCTTGATCAACTCTTAGTTGCTATGGTTTCGTTGTCAATTCTAGGCTTGTGAATCTTGCAGTTTTTCTACATTATATTATCAAACAAGATGTGCACAGTCTCCAGGATTTTATTGGTGATGTACTTAATATTAGCTATAGAGGGTAATTTTTCACTGGGTTTGTTGTTGTAGAGGATAATTTTGAGAACTTCTGCATGACATTTTGAAGGTTTGAGACCCTTTCCTGGTTATGGTTTGCATAACCAGTACCGACTTATCTACGGTAAGACTAATGCATATAAATGATGGAAATCATTTTTTTCCCCAAATTAAGTGGTCCTTGTTCATATTAGTGAATCAGGATACAATATGCCTTGTGATATATTGGGCAAGTTGGAAAATGTTTGGTCTCTCAAATAACTTAAACTTTTAGATAAGATGATCATACAACTTCAATATGGTATCAAAGCAATCAGAGGTCCTGGTATCGAGTGTCACTGCTGCCCATTATCAAAAAATATATCCATGTGCTTATCTCATGAAAAGAAAGAACCAGGCCCCGCCTGTGAGGATGTGTTGAGAATATAATTAAGTAAATAAAAATGTGCTGTCTAACAACGAAGTGGTCATACAACTTTAGTAGTTTTATCTTTGTCAAAAAAACAACAATTTCGATAGTTTCATTTTGATAGCACGATAAACTAGAAATCATCACAGTATAGGAAATGAGAGACTTCCTTATGGCAAATCAGATGCCGTAGGATAGAATTGCTTACTTTACCTCTTTTAGCACCATCATTGTAGTTTTTTTTTTGGGTGGTGGTGGTGGTGGTGTTGGTTGGGTTGAAAGCTTAATCTTCTCTGTTGTTTCATTTCATGATAGCGTTATCTATACATTTCTAATTCCCATTGATACATGTTCAAAATAGTGAGTAAAATCACACATGAATGAGTGTGGTGATATTTGTCTTTCCTGTACCATAAGGTGAAACGGGTATAGGGGTTGTTAGGTCACTCCTCTACAAAGAAAAATTGTTGACATTAACTTCACAGATTTTGACATGTGGATATGGTACAGATTGTGCAATGTTGCTTATGTGATATACCAACTTTTTTTTGAGAATGAAAAGCAAAAAAGGTGGTCTTGAATGAACAGTGATAAACAGGTGGTCTTTCATGGTGCATTTCTAGATTACTTTTTAGTGAAGTATTCCTATTAGAAATTGAATGCATATTTACTCTTTCTAATGTTAGAATTTAATCTTATGTTTTCAAGCTCACTGTTGGATTTGAATTCTACAGAGATGACCGCTGAAATTGCTTCCTTGTTGGTAGACGTAATTTTCAGTACAACATTTATTTATGATGATCGAGGATCAAGGGCTGCAGTGGATAATGTGGTTATCAAAGCATTGGGTGAAACCTTTTTTATGAAAGCTTTTGCTGGAACCCTTGTACAATTCATGGAAAAACAGTTCAAATTCCAATCCTATATAGGGTGCCACAGACTCTTAAGTTGGTCTTGTCTTCTCCTAACTAATAGCCAGTTTCCCTCAGTATCAAAGAACGCAGTGTGTCGACTAGCACAAGCGCAAGCATCAGTCTTGCATATTGGTATGCAAGGATCGTCCCATGTTAGACGGACCTGCAAGAAAAGCTTGTTCTTTTTGTTTTCAAAGGTTTCATCTCGTCTGACTAATATGCAGGTCTTAATTGAAGCATGGTTTTAGAGGTCCTAATTTTCTTTATAATGTGTTCCGTTTTCAGGCACCAGATATTTACAGAACTTACCTGGATGAACTAAGGGATTCAAGGATCACTTACAAGGATTGTCCTGAGTTTATACTCTTGATGCTAGAATTTTCAAGTGCAAATCCACCTTCATTTGATCAATGGAAGGTATGAATTGGTTTTCAAGCAACTCTTTGGGATGTAGAAGCTATGGCACTTGAAGCCAAATATGTTAGGATCCATCTAGGCCTCCTCTGTGCTTTATATTTACATATATTGCGTTGTTTCTGTCTGCAGCAAAATTTTCTTGAGATGTATGTTAAAGCTGTTCTAAATGCAAGAGAAAAGCCACCAAAGGGCCTCAGTGATGCTTTCGTTCCATTATTTTCTCGTTTGACACATGAAGATTTTAAGAACACTGTCATTCCCTCATCTGTCAAGATGTTGAAACGAAATCCGGAGCTTGTCTTGGAATCAGTTGGAATCCTTCTGCAATCTGCCAAACTTGATTTGAGTAAATATGCTGTAGAGATTCTTTCAGTGTTATTGTCACAGGTGAGACATACAGATGAAGATAGAAGGATTGCTGCTGTATCCATCGTAAGGTGCTTAAGCATAAAATCTAGCAGTCCAGATGCTATAGAAGCGATGTTTAATGCAGTCAAACTGGTTATTGGAGGTTGTGTTTCTAACTTTATATTTTCCTTTTGACTTGTTGATATGGCATTTTATTAACTAATTTACTGGACCTGGAATATTTACAGGTTCAGAAGGAAGGCTTACATTTCCCTATCAGAGAGTTGGCATGATAAATGCACTGCGAGAATTGTCAAATGCCCCAGAAGGAAAACACCTTAACAGCTTGTCAAAGACTGTTTGTAATTTCCTTTTGTCCTGTTACAAGGATGATGGTAGGTTTCGGTATCTTTATTACGTTGATGTGTGTGCCTAGCTTCTCTCTGACAATTCCTTCTTCTGCAATGTCTTCTTTAGCTTACAGATCTATGGGTTATTCTTTATGTTTATCCAGGTAATGAAGAGGTCAAGCTTGCATGTTTATCTTGTTTGGCTACTTGGACTGCAAAATGTGCTGATGCAATTCAGCCCGATGTTATATCTCTCATTGCGTCAGGCCTCAAAGAGAAGGAAGCACTTAGAAGAGGTCATCTTCGCTGCCTGCGAGTAATGTGCCAAAATGCTGATGCCCTTCCACATATGTCCCCTCTGCTGGCAGCTCTTATACAACTTGTTAAAACTGGTTACACGAAAGCAGCACAACGATTGGATGGCATCTATGCATTACTCTGTGTGGCAAAACTTGCTGCAGTGGATGTTAAAGCAGGTTTATTATGACTTTTCAGTTTTTTGGTGCATGAATAATGGTCACTGACCTAGTGACAAAAATTTGGTTACCGACCTAAATTTTTGCATTCTGTGATTCAATTCAGTTACTTCTTTTCATGTGGATTTTTGCTTATCACACATTCTAATTTTGCCTTTGCTGCTGTTTTTAGATGAGACTGTAATAAAGGAGAAAATTTGGTCATTGGTATCACAGAATGAGCCGTCAGTGGTGACAATTCCTCTGGTGAATATTCTGAGCTAATTTTTGGTCATTTTAAATGATTGTTGTTAGAAGTTGGCACAGAAGAAGCATAAGATGATATTCTCTCTGTTGGAACTTTATATGTGGTTGACGACATTCTCGGTGAATTGACAATTTTTCCTGGCATGCTTTTAGTCTGAACAATTAGAAGTAATACTCTCGGCTTTGAAGCTGATGCTCTTTTCATATGCCTCATCTCTTCAAATTTCATTGACCTTCTTCCTTACCTCTACTCTTCTTAGTGGGAGGTCTTAAACTTTTGTGTTGTTTTTTCACATTTTATCACCTGACAGTCCAGGATGTTGGTTTTCCCCTATTGACATTTTGAGTGGTTTAAGTTCCTAAACATCTTAAGAAGTTTTCAACAGTGTATGAGGTATAATGCCAAGATAATTCTATGCCCTTCTCTTCGAGGACCTATATCTTGATACAAGATGCATGAGAAAGTCTTAATTTTGTGTTGCAATTTCTTTAATGCACTCTCAACATGGTTCGATACTCTTTCCAGGCCTCAAAATTATCAATCGAGGACTGTTTGGCTTGTCATGACCTTTTTGAGGTGATGCTTGTAGATCATTCACAAAGGTTAGTTTTATGGTGAACATGGGAATCCTACTATGATGAAGATTCCACTCTCAGTTTGCTATCTGTGCATATATTTTATTTGTTTCCAGGAAGTATCATTATTGAAGTTGAATGTCCCTTTTCTACAGGGTATTGGAGACTTTTGCAGTCAAGACGTTAATGCAGGTTAATTGGCAAGGTTTATTTAATTGGGTGTCATTATCCTTTAAAGAATTTGTCCTTATTTCTAACCGGTTCTTAATCCTTCACAGTTTATACTCTTTTTACTATGCCATCCAAATTGGGATATCCGAAGAGCAGCTTATAATTCTACGAGGAGGATACTTTCTGCTACCTCACAGTTATCTGAAACTTTAATGGCTGAGTTTTCGAGTTATCTCTCTGTTGTTGGTGAAAAGGTTATTCAAATAAAGATGAGGTGAACTTTCTACACATGCTTATGCCTTTAATATTCCCCACCCTGAACCTTTAGACAAATGGATTTAAAAGAAAATTAAGTTTGAAGAACCCACTCTGTCTACCATCTCAAAAAAAGAAAAAAGAACCCATTTTGTCTCGGAGTGGACCTTGTTTGCACTGCAGCCATGAAAAAAGACGGAAGTTATCGAGATTAGGTGTTCTATTGCTCTATAAGTAATATGGATTTTATAACCTGATTTGGTCCAGGATGCATGGATCTTATCTAGGAACAGGATCAAATTTTAGGTGACATATCTAAGTCATGCTGCAGTACTCAAATGTGCTTGGGCGGGGGGGGGGGGGAGCAAGAGTTAGAAGAAGTGGGTGGAGAATTATTCCTTCTGGCCAGTGTGGAAGGAAAGGAATGGAAGGTATTTTGAAGATAGGTCCGGTTCTGTTCAGAAAGTGAAGCGGAATTGTATTATATCTTTTTATTTTTGGTGTAATGAACAATGTATAGAAGAAGTAGATCAACTTGTAGAATTTCTAGGAGCACTGTAACTAGTCTTTCTTTTGTTTCCTCTTTATCTCTCTTTTGGAGGTCTCCAACATATCTTTAATGCGGAAGAATACAACAGTACCAATTTCTCAAAGAAAAAAAAAGTATGGATGGATATATTAGTGCATAGGGTTCTGAAATCATAAAGTTCTTGGTATAAGAAAGCTAGTTTCACCCTTTGGGGTGGCCCAGTGGTTTGGGCTTGGGACTTCCATGTTGGAGGTCTCAAGTTCGAAACCCCTTGCCAGCAAAAACAAGGGGTTTGCC
>JAJOOO010012999.1:0-44985 GCA_029582685.1 Solanum piurae
GTATTGGGTATTCCCCATTATTTCAGTTATCTCATGATTTAGCTTCCGCATTAGTTTATCTTTTCATAGATTTGTTCAGTTTGCTTATGATATCCCAGCTCAGGGTTAGCTTGGGGTCACTCATGATCGTAGGTCCCATGTTTACGTCCAAGGGGTAGCCTCAAGGTGTGACAGTTGTCGCCCCCAATTCACACTAATCATCATGAATCCATACATTCAGGATCAATTTAGTTAGAAAAGAAGAGGTAGCCTACATGTAGGTCGACTGCGTGCGCTCCAATTCACAAGCCTAGAGCTTTTCCCTTCCAAACAGCCTTTGAATGTAGTCACACTATCTAGAATAAGATCACAATTCAAGGCCTAAAATAGAGGAAACTACAAGAAGCAAAGAATCCCAAATTAATCACCAAAATGGAGGAAGGGGCAACAACTTACAAGTGAAAATCACCTCGAATGGAGGTTAACCAACATAACCCAATCACTCCACCACGTAGACGATCGGTGCAAAGAACTTTGTGTCCAATCTTTAGGAGGCTACAAGGTGTCCTTAGGCTCTTTTGTATCGCTTTCGTGCAGTATGTGTATTATTGGTTTCTTGAAATCTCACGTGTTTCACTCTTTTCATAGGATGGCTCGTATGCGCCGCGAGGTAGCTCGGAGTAGGGGTCGACCTCCCATGCTATGTAGGGGTGCAGTACCACCCCTAGAGAGAGAGCACGGTCTGGAGCCCGAAACGGATCCTCCAGTAGCCCATGTTCTAGAGCAGTCAGTGGGGCCGGTACCAACTCAACCACTACCCACACCAACTATGACCCCAAATCTCCATGAAACCATTGCTCAACTTCTTACCATGCTTGGGGGAAGCAACTTAGTCTCTTTATTTAAGGCCTAGTCACGAAGGCAGGCTCACTTCAAGGCTAAAAGTGAGTTTTCTGGGTCGTTTCTAGTCCAAATTTGGCGATGGATTGTATGTGTGTGCAGCATGCTATGTGACTTACTTGTGTTACTACGTGTCTCCTAAGGCATGTTCTTGCCTTAGTTTAGGATATACTTGTGTTGCCTTGGACCCATGAACCTTGTGATTTTGATATGTCTCCGACGTCGTTTGGACAGACTAGGTCCTTGTAGGCTGGAATAGCAGACTTGGGTCATATATAATGAGCCTTAGTTTAGGCGTTTGTGTAGCCTTGTGGACCTTCTGCTTTCTCTCCCTATCTCTACGACTCTGATGAGTTATCGGATGGACTATGTCTTGTGAAGACTTGAGATTGGGTTATTCTAGGCTTGGAGCCTTCTAGGATGTTCATAGGTGGATATCATTCCACAATGACTTGGTCTTGATGTTAGTTGGGGATTGTATGTGTCTGTAGCATGCTATGTGACTTACTTGTGTTACTACGTGTCTCCTAAAGCATGTTTTGGCCTTCGTCTAGGATAGACTGTTGTTGCCTTAGATCTGTGAACCTTGTGACTTTTGTATGTCTCTGACGTCGTTCGGACGGACTAGGTCCTTGCTGGCTGGAATAGCAGACTTGGGTCTAATAGAATGAGCCATAGTTTTTGGTTTGCTTTCCATTTCTGTCTTTTCTTATTGTTAGTATTATTTTCTGTTTAGTTCTACCCTTGCACTCACTACTTATTGTTCTGGGTACGTGTTGGCTTACCTATTGATGGGTTATAGTAGGTTCCATCATAACTCGGGAAGTCGGATCGTGACATTAACCTTCAAAATACCTAGGCGTTCCTCTCACCACCGAGAGGACCAAAGTAGTACAATACAAGCCCCTGATAGACAAAATGCTTGCAAAGATAAAGTCATGGACTGCTAGATTCCTATCTATGTTGGCATAGTGCAGTTAATCAAAGTTGTACTCTTTTGAGTTCAAATTTTCTGGTCACAAGCCTTTCTCTTATAAAAAAAAAGGTACAAATAGTAGAGTTCATATGCAAAAGGTTCTTATGGTCCGGTGGAGCTGACACAATAAAGACTGCTCTAATCGCTTCTTGGGAAAGACATTGTAGTCCTCAAACTGCTGGAGGCTTGGGCTTTCTTGATATAGCAACCTGAAACAAGGTTGCTATATGCAAACATATATGGAGTGTGTGTTTAAAGAAGGTGGCTTGTGGGTAAAGTAGATCCACAACTGCTACATATAAAATGAAACTATTTGGGAAACAAAGCTATTCCTGCCTCATGGATGTTGAAAAGGATATTAGCTTCTACAAAGACCTTTTAGCTGGTTGGTTATAGACTACAAGATGTAATGCAAATGTGTTAATTCACCATCAAACTTGTTTATTAGAGACTAAAAAGGTGGTAGAAGGGAGAAAGATAACCTACAACAACCATAGCCTACCAAGATGGAGATTTTTCTTGTATTTGGCTATTCAGAGCAGATTACAAACAAAAGATAAAGTCACGAAATAGAAAAATATCAGTGATCTCTCATGTCCCCTTTGCAGTGTTGTGGATTGATCTTTCAATCACCTAAATTTCCCATGCCCTTATTCAGCCAGTGTATGGGACAAGTTGTTGGTTTGACAAGGTATAAAATGAAAATCATTGAACTAGGATGAAGAAGTGATATGGGCTTCAAGAATGGTTAAAGGCAAGTCAGCAGGCAAGATTTTATTTAGCATTGTACTAGCTGGATGCATATACTTTCTATGGCAAGAGAGGAACAATAGAATATTCTAGCTAGCAAAGAAGTAGAGGATTAGAGGCTCTGTTGAGACATTTTACACAAGAAATCTACTGTACAGGGTCCATGTTTCCTAGATTGCACAACAAGTTGGCTGAACTTTGTCACTATCCCTAGGAACTTTTATCAGTACTTTTGTAATCTTGAGGCTACTTGTTTGTTTGCTACAGTCATGAGGATGTCTACTTGACTAGTACTTTGAGTTGAAATTTCTCATGTTGATAATAAAATTCTTATTAACGATAAAAAATATTAATGATATTATTTTTTATTCTATTCATTTGTTTCATTATAAAACGATATTAAATTATATACTATTAATATTTTTTTCTTTTTCCTTTTTTGAACGAAATTAATAATTTTTTAACAAAAAAAATTGCTATATAGATTAAAATATAAAAATATTATGATTTTTAAAAAAGTATAAAAAAGAAGAAGATAAAAGTTGATAGTGTAAGGGTAGAACATATATTTAAAAAAATCAATTAGAAAAGGGGGGTGGGGGGAGATAGATTATTTCTCATAGGTGAGGGAGAGTTTGATTTTTAAAGTAAAGTTCGGGGTGCAAATGATTTTTACCCGTTTTAAATTTCTAAATTAATATAAAATTAAAGAACAAATATTCAATATTAATGTCATTTGTGTTGAAATAATTATTTTGTGTTAGCATTAGTATTGATTTAATTTTGATTTGAGATTTATTAGAGTTACTAATATTTATGGACTATAACTTTTATTGGACAATTCAAAATTCTAATTTATGGACCATTACTTTTATTGGACCATTCAAAATCCCAAGCCCTTCAAAAAAAATGAAATAATATGTTAAAAGTATAAGAATATTTAGAAATAATCTCAAAGTATATACTTTTACGTATAAAATAAATTTTAAAAATTATATATATAATGTCAGGTTGGCTTGGATTTTTTTTTTTCAAGTTAATGCCAAACCAAGTGTAGCTGGTATTTTTTTCAATATCAAATCAAATCATTAGTCATTTTTTTTTTACTCAATTTGCGATTTGATTCGATTTTCATTGTACACCCATATAGCATACTATCAAAATCCCCAATAAACACCCTAAAGAACATACTAATCAGATTGTTCAAACACATAAATTTACTACTATATTCTAAGGGGTCGTTTGGTGTGAAGTATAAACACAAATAGTCTTTTGATAAATATTTAGTGGCACTTAATTTCGTATTTGATTGAAAAGTTTGGGATAACTTATCCCAGAATTAATGAATAATACCGAGATAAGTTATCCCTCTCAAGAGGTGGTATAATAATCCCATCATAATTTATGATGGAATAAGCTTATTAAATGACAAAACTATCCTTCAAAATTCAAATCCTTTAATTATGAACTTCCGTCGAAAGAGTACTATTGGTTTTAGTATTGACAACATTTTGCTGGATTTGTTTGGAGGGTTCAAAATGGAGATATTTAAGTAAAATAGGCTACTCGCATGGTAAGACAATTCTTCTTTCAGTTCTTTTATTTTTTAGGGGTTAAATCCTTCTTCTACTTTTTTTTCTGTTTTTTTGTTTTCCAAAGCTGAAATTGAGTTTTTTTGGGGTTAAATTCTATCATACATAAAAATAATTAAGCTAAATAAGATAGGTGTTTTGTTTTAAAGAATAAATAACTAAAACTCTATAACAAAGGTTTATAGATAAAAGCTAAATAAGAGGATATTTTTGTAATCAAACCACTTATTTTTAGAAAGGATGCAATAGTTATTATTTGTAGTAGAACAAACCAAACAATTAATAAGAAATAATGTCATGATAACTAATCTCAACTTAACTAATCCCAGCATAACTTATCCCATCATAACTTGTATTCAAATTAAACGACCCCTAAGAGATTCTACTCACATTCAAACTATCCCAGTTAAGTCTTACACTAGGGAGGAGACTGTTTATTACACTTGCGACATAAAACTCCATTATAAGCCCAAGCTATTTAGGGCATCTCTAACCCTATCCTCTATTTTACTCTCAAAATATAGAGTTCTCTATTTTTTCTGACAACCAACTCCAACCCAATTTTCTATTTTACTCTCTAATTTTTTTTTATGACTCCTCAATATTATATTATTATTTCTATTTCATTCTTATTTTCTTATTTCATAATATAAATCATTTCTTCTTTTTGCAAATAATCACTCTATAATCTTTATGTATTACAATATTTTTTTTCAAATTCTTCGTTTAATATAAAATTATAATTTATTCTAAATTTCTAAATAACATAAATTGCAATAAATATTATATATAATACATATTAACGAACAATTCAAATAAAAGTGAAATCATTGATGAAATATAATTGCATCATAAATATTGTATTATCGTAAAATTTATTTTATTTTACTTTAAATTTTAAATAAATACTCAACTTTCAAGACTATTACGTTACTCTCATAAATGTTCTATTAATGTATTACAGAGTTCAAAATGAGCATTTTTTGTCCTTATTTTTTATGTGTAGCTAAAAATTGTTTAAATTAACAATTTCATCTTGTATCCAATTATTTCGTGTACTAATTTACTTTCCCTATTCCATCAAATATTTTTGTGCTCCTTAAAAAGTGTAGTTTAATAATTTATCACTATAACATAAAAGTAGATTGTTTGAATTATCATGTAAATTTTGTGCATACTTCATAATGAAAAATAATTATAATCTAAATTAGATATTTAAAATGACAAAAAAAAATAATTAAATTAGAAAAATTGTTAATTCGGGATGAAAGTAGTATACTTATCAATAATATGTTTTAGATGTTATATTACTTAGAAAATAATTACAAATATTAGAGACTTAATTAATAAACTTATATAATATAAATAATATTAAATAACTTTAAATTACATATTTAAAGTGACCATTTCTATTAAAAAATAAAATAGAAAAATTATTAATGTGGGCGGAAGTAGTAACTTATTAATAATATATTTTTAAATGTTATATTACCATAGAAAATAATTACAAATGATAAAGACTCAATTAGTAATATAATAGAAATAATATTATAATAATCAAAAAGTAAAATAGAGAGGTCACCGAATAAAGAGTGAAATAGAGAGTGGTTGGAGAACTCACTCTCTATTTTACTCTCCAAATATAGAGAATGAAGAGTAAAATAGAGATGGGTTGGAGATGGTCTTGTGGCCATTAAATGGCAGAGTTGAGTACATCCAATGCAAGTCATGGTGGCCATTTTTCTGCCATCTTCGCAGCTGACGCTGCTTAACTGGGAACTCTTAACAACTTTCCTGTACATCTTTTGACATTATCCAGGCATTCATGCAACATGTAGGTGTCGTTTCTAAACAAATTATGACTTAAGAAACTAGCAAAATCCATCTCATTGCGTACTCAAAGGCATGTACTTCTGCATGTAATGTCAGTTTAAGCCCTATGATGCCACTCAAGCCCATTGTTGTCCCTCTTTCCCAGCTCCCGTACAAGCACGTTGTCATCCTTAACAATGAGAGCTTAAGATCCATGGATGTTTCTTCCCGGCCACTCCTTCGGAGCCTCTTCTTCTGGAATTACTTATGAATCATGTTTCATAAGTTGGCTTTTCCATTTCAACCTCATCACCTCAATATCATCTGCATATAATGGACGAATTCCCCAATTTGCTGATATTTGACTATCTAAAGATGCCTCAAATCTACAGTAGTCATTTGGACTATTTACCGAAAAGGGTTCTTTGCCTTTTCCTTCAAAGTATACCTTTGTCTTATCAAATTGTAAGAAGACAAAGCAGTCATGACCATCACTTGAAACTGCATTTGACACTTCCAAATAGATAATATCTTCAAGTGTTGGTCGATCCAAAGAAGCCTGTTCCGGCACCAATTTGGTTTTGATTCCAAAACCCAAGCACAAACTGAATGCTGAATGCCGAGCACGAAAGAATTTTGGTAATTGGAAAGGAAGCCCACAATACATAGCAAATCCCATGAACTTATCATTAAACCAGTGTTTCTTCAATTTGATGGAAATCGTCCGTGACTGTGTCTGACGATAGTTAAACCACCAGAGAACCTCATCACTTGGAGAACTTCTAGGGAAAAGAATAGCAAACTTTCCCCCTCGGCATTCATTGTCAAAACCCGACCACAACAATAATAATGTAGCATAAGTATTTAGCTTCTTTTTTTTTTGGATAACCGAGAAATCTCCTAGGCCAATGGCACACCAATCAAAACTCGGTAGATCGTGAGCCCACCCCTTTACCCTTTATCATTTAAATACCAAGCTTTTGTGTGTGGCAGGATTCAAACATGTGACATGCGCCTACACACATCACAAGTTGCGTCTTACCACTAGACAAAAGCTTTGGAGCTATTGCAGCATTAGTTTATTATTTACACTTTTACAATGAACAAGATCATCATTCCATGCTTGAAATCTCAAAAAAAAAAAAGACTTATTCAATGAGGAAAAGAAAACATACCTTTAGCTGCATCATTGAAAGAAAAGAAAAGAGAATTTTTTGTAGCATCGCATTCATATCTTCCTCTTGACAATTTTCCATCTGCAAAACAGAACTTTCCCTGCGTGAAGCATACCACATCTCCTGCATCTTCCAGTTAGCGAAGGAGACCATGTACAACTCTTTGTACATGGTTGGTAGTTTTTGAATGCTTTGCAAAGCAAAACGATCATCTGCAAACAATTTCATTATACTAGGAGGAAGCTCTGGCAGCTCTTTAAGATTTTCACAATATGTTATGTCAAGGTATCGAAGGTGTTTAAGTAACACAATGCTTTTAGGTAAATAGGTGAAGCTATTTCTGCTCAGATTTAACTCTAATAGTGAGGCCAAACATCCAAGATCTTCAGGAACACTGCCATCAAATAAATTGCAAGCACTAAGATCCAGTCTTTCAAGTGTGCAAAAGAAAGATAAAACACTGGGAAGCTGAAAGTTCAAATCAAGCTGGGCAGAACATGTGCCCCAACTGCATAAATCGCGCACATGAAAAGTCCTTGGTACTTTTCGAAAAGATAGGAACTTCAGTTTCCTCAAGCTTATGAAGGAATTTGGGGTGTGCCAGATTGCTGTCCCAGTTGCATCAAGCCCCTCAATGTTTTCTAGATCACCAATGTTTTCCGGCAAGCTTTTTAGTTTGGAACACCGAATGAGGTAAAGAAACTTCAAATTCTTCAACTTGCAAATGCTGCTAGGGAGAGTTTTAATGTGAATGCAGTCACACATATCTATATAGCTCAGGGAATTTCCATGTTCAAATGATGATGTTGATACACGAAAGTATGTCTTCTTGAATTCTGATAAGCGATTCACATTTTTCTGAACTTCTGGAACTTTTATCAAACTCCGACAACCAGAAAAATTTAGAATTTCAAGAGACGCAGACTGAAACTTAGTGGGAAGCCTTTCAAGTTTTTCACAACCCTCCATTACTAAACTCATAAGATTTTTGAGTGCTCCGACAGATTGATGGACCTCTACCAGCTGAGTACAACGAGCTAGGAATAGCTTCTCCAAATTTGGACACCCAGAAAGGTCTGAAATTTGGATCAATTTTTGGGAGTCACTCAAATCAAGAAGAGTCAACCTCTTTAATGTCTGTTTCGAACAAGAAATGAAATCTATGAATACAAGTACAACATTAAATTCATGTAGATATCTGTATGGCTATGGCTTTTGTACACAGATCAAAAACAATGATCTAGTATTTTGATCTCTGTTTTGTTTTGGGAATTTTCATGTGCAACACATAACAAAAGTTGTTTCTAATTGAAAAAAGAATGGCAGAACACCTTGTCACTTCACAACACTTGGCACGGTTTGTTCATTCCATGCCTAAACTTCTAGTACTCTTAAATACCAAGTTGGTTAAAAAATGCATTATATATTAAAAAGAAGCAAGAAGAAATACACAGTTGAGCCAAATAAACCACTGAATATGACTATGTAGTAATAGGCCGTTGGAAAATACTCCACTTGAAAGCTATTTTTTTATTTTTCTTCAATGCACACTCTTTTCCAAATCCAGGGTTGTCGAGGCTATCAGATAACCGTGTTTAGGGGGTAATCAGGACTACAAAAAGTTTATGCACGCAATAAACAAACTGTGTCAAGTTTATGTGATAGTGAGGTATTCAGCCAAAAAGATAGAAAAAAGCATTGACAATATATATAAGAGTTAGTTTTTAAGTATGATCATCAAAAGAAAAGAGTCAAATTCATACTAATATCAAAAAAAATTAGTCAAGAAAACTAATTTTCACCTGATTGAAGGAAAACAAGAAGTTAAATGAGTCAAATCATACCTTCGACCCTTTCCAAAGGTTAACCACATAACTGCAACGCATAATAAGGCCCACCAGTTTTGGTGGTTTAAAATCTTTTGGCAACATAGCTGAAGGATAATATGACCAATCAAACCAGCATAAGCTGTTAGGAAGAAAATTTATAGGCTCATGAGCACACAAATGCATGAAGTTCATGCGATATGGTTTAATGAATACTCTTAGTCGCTTCATATGTCTAAAGACTTCATTGCTCAGGTGTATAGTATCTTCCTCTGCGTCGGACTTCAATGGAATTAATATGCATTCTACTGCTTCTACACCCTGAGAGGATTCAAAAATTGCATTACCGGAGCAGCTTTTATACGTGCACGTGATAATTGAGTCTAAAGCTACTTTGAAAGAACCCATCAAAGAGTAATTTTCTATTTTCTAAGTAAATGCAGGAATCCATTTCCATTCATCCTCTGGAATATACATTTTGTGTCACTAATTTCATGAAGAAGACCAGATATGTGACTATCTTGTCAAAGGCAGGGACATATTGAAATTTGATCAAGTATCATGTGCTCAATCAGACTCAATATGATTGCGATAAATGTGATAATTCACGCATGCAATCCGGAGACAAAAAAGAGACAGACCATTAAAAGCTTAATACATTCAATTAACCATGCCTCAATTCATAATTAGTTGGGGTCATGCCTCTTTTTAAAAGAGTACTGAATAGGTGTATGGTTTGAAAATGCTTTTAACCTCATTTAAAAGCTTAATACATTGCCTCATTTTCCTCAAGGCAAGAACAGAATATCGTAAATTAATGACTTATAATTTATGAAATGTCTCAAAATAAGTTTGATACCGTATTTTCTGTTAAAACATCAGCAATATCTTCATGAAGCCATATCCTCTGCCTCGGGTATTGTTGCAGTGCAACGCGTCGTCCCATTTCTCGAATCAAATCATGCATCGCTATCCTTTCAAATGATGACTCAGAAAGGAGGGACTTCTCAATCAGGACAGCTATTATTATTTCAGGGTACAGTTTTCTAATATAAGCAGGACTTGGTATAAGGGAACATGCTAAGTCTAGAAAAACTTGCTTATGTGCATCCTCCAGCCCATCGCAACTTATCTTAAGCTTTGAAATAATTTCATCTTTTGGAATACCGTTCAGTGTATCTAGTGCATCTCTCCACTGCTTCATGCTCCGTCCACACAGGAAGGAACCTATGACTTTAAGCGCCAGGGGAAGGCCACCGGAGCACTGTGCCACCCGTTGAGAGAGCTGCTGAAAATCACTGTTAGGAGATGTCTTTCTGAAAGCATGCCAACTAAACAGCTGAATCGCTTCAGCTTCAGCTAGTAAGCCGACACTATAAGTTCCATCACAGTCCCAAAACAAGTGTTTATCTCTTGCTGTTATAATAATTCTACTGCCTCCACCAAACCAATTACGGTGTCCAGCTAACCCATCCAACTGGTCTTGGTGATCCACATCATCAAGAACTACTAAAACCTTCTTAGAACCAAGCCTTTTTCTGATCATATCAATTCCACCATATTCATCAGCTATATTCACAGATTCAACTGTCAACACCTCAGAAACCAGAGTCTTTTGTAGAGACAACAATCCCAGCTTAGCTTGATTTTCTTTAACGTTTGCAACAAAACAAGCACCTTCAAATTGATGAGAAATACTATCAAAAATAGCCCTTGCAATGGTGGTCTTCCCAATACCACCCATCCCTGAAATCCCAATAAATCGAACATCTTCACACTCCATCAACAGCGAAAGTACAGCTCGAATTTGTGAGTCTGCTCCCACTAGAGTGCCACTGATCATTGACTTTCGGCTCAACTTGTTAGATATATCTTTCACAATGTATTGAATGCATTTAGACTCGTTTCTGCACAAGAGAGAGAGAGAGAGGACAATGACAATCTGAGAAAAAAAGAACTCGAATAAAAGAAAATACACAGAAAAATAAAACACAGATAAAGTAAAACAAAACAAAAGATTGAAAAAATATTTGAGGAGAGGGTGAATGTAATTGCAATCTTCAAATAGGAATTATGTATAGATTGTAAAAACAAAAAGGATGATAATGACCTTACCTACTAGAACAAGTGAACTTAAACTGGTCTGCATATTTTACATGTACGAAAAGTGAGGGAGTAGGTGGCATGGGGTTACTTGGAGTTCAGTAAGTTCATGAGTTGCACAAAGTAAACATGTGCAAGTGCAACAACCATTATAAAAGAAATGCTTGACAAAATTAAATAATATAGCTACTGACCCATTGTAAGTAGCACCATGAAGATCATGGCCAGACAAATCGGCTGCTTCTTTTAAAGCTTTCCTCCAGTTATGCACCTTGTTGGTGTCACCCTTGAAGTCTTCCTCATACCTGGAAAAGGCTTTAGCAAAACTATTTCTCTGGTAGCGTACTTCTGACGGAGTGATGTCGTAGAAGATTGGTACAACTACCTGCCCAAGTTCAAGTTGACATTCCATGATCTTCAATAACTCATCCAAGCACCATTTGGATGAAGCATAGTTCTCTGAGAAGACGAGAATGGCAAACCTTGACCGTTTTATGGAACTCACAAGTTGAGGTGAGATGGATACACCACTTTTTAGTGTTTCATCATCTTTGAAGGTATTGATTCCAGCTCGACTTAATTCTCTATAAAGGTGGGCGACAAAGGTCTTACGAGTATCTTCTCCTCTAAAACTCAAAAACACATCATAATCCCACGGTTTGGAATGCGGTAATGAACTTTCAGAGTTGAAGGACATCTTTCTCCCTACAGCCTTTTTGTCATTTCAAAGAATGAATTCCAGAATCCCTTAACAACACAATAAACAGATCATTCCAACAACTATTTTCTATTTGTCAATCTGACAGTATTAAGAAATCAAAGAAAAATTGTACTCCCAATGTCCCAGTTTATATGACTCACTTTTCTTTTAAGTCAGTCCAAAAACAGATACTTTAACTTTAAAATATTCATTTTATACTTAATGAAATGAATCATTTACTTCAAATCACACGTTTCAAAACTCTTTCTTTCTTTCTTAAACTCTATGTCGAGTCAAACTAAGTCATATAAAATGGAATGGCAGGAGTATTAATTAGTGAACTATGTCAGTTCTGCTAAGTCATAATCTTTTCAAGGCACTAATATAAGATCAAATAAATTTGTAGCTTATAACTAAACAACAAAAGATAAAACAAACAATCATTAGTTCAATATCACCCAACTCCTCACTAAAACACCAGCAAAAAGTAAATCCTATTGAATAGCATTAAAAATAAATAAAGAACCTATGTGAGTGTGACAATTGTATTATTTATGATACAAGAAAAAAAAGAGGAGGAGCCACTTTATTTTTTCTAAGCTAAAATTAAAGGTAGGTTCAGATGATTCCTCTTTTAAACCAATCCAAGAGTATGGAGTGGAATTAGAAAAAAAAAACCCAAACTTTCCATTCTATAATAGAACACAAAAAAGAAAAAGGAAACTGAAGAACCTTCATTGAGCTTGAGAAGTAGAAAAAATTACAAGAAAATATACCTTTTTTTGCTGAAAGAAAATTCAAATGCATAACGATAGCTACTTTATTCAAATGAAGCACTTTGTATATGATATTTCATTGAATCCCTAAAATTGGGAGGAGACTTTGATAGTTGACCTGTGGAATTGAGAGTAGTTGGATTGGGAATCAAATATTTCACCTTCTTTTGATTATTTTGCTCTGGCTTTTCCTTTCTTCTTTTCACCGTCTTTTTCTGATTTGCTAGGGGGAAGGGTTGTTCATATAAAATGAAAAAACTAAATCGAAGTTCAATCAAATTAAAGAAAATAGACATATATTTGTTTTATTTAGTTTGATTTTAATTTTAAACAAAAACAATGGAAATTGTTAAGATGTGGTAAATATTGTAGAGATATTTTAAATATGGTTGAGCATATATATATATATATATATATATATTTTATATGGTTGAGTATATATTTAGATATTCTAGGTGTTTTTTTTTTGGCTTCTTAATTTCTGGTGTGTAAATAGGGTTGTAGTCTCTTGTATCCAATGACGTAGAGATCTATCAATTCTTTAGATTTTTTTGCGTTTCTCTGTCTCTTTTTGTAACATGATATTAGAGATTCATTGGATTGTTGAAATTCATATCCACTCCTCTATCGTTCTCGTAGTATTTTGTTCATAGCAATTATTGTTTCATCACTTTGTTGGGTCTCCTTTATCTTTCACTTCTTTTTTTGTTGATGTTAATTTACTAAGCGAATATCATGAACAAGAATAATATTTCTCAATCTATTTTTGTTAGTTTCAATAGATCTAATTATCGGCATTGGTGTCTAGAAATGCATAATATTTTTAAAGGAGGAAAGTTGTGGCGATATGTGAAAAAATAGGAAGAAATTGATTGAGAGAAAATTCTTTTTTTTTTTTTGTATATTTATCATCACTGTACAAATGTGTATATATACAACTCACGAAATACGTGAATAACAAACTATGAAAAGATAGTAGCGAACGTGACTGACAAACTATGAAACATGTCCTACTTTATATAACAAACTAACGTGTCCTATTTTATCTAACATAACCAAAAAATAATTACAAGGAATAAAAAAATATATATGAGTCTTCTTCATTACTGCTTCACTATTATCTACACCAACACACCCTCTCCTCCCTCAAGTTGGAGGGGGAGGAAAACACACCCAACTTGACCAGAAGGTTACGGTGAAGAGACCCTGTTAAGGGCTTGGTGAATAAATCGGCTAACTGAGACGAAGATGGAGTGAATGAGAGTGAAATTAACCAGCTGGGAATTGTTGTCGGAAGAAATTGCATCAAGCTCCATATGGTTGGTTCGCTTAAGAAAAATGGGATTCTTGGCAATATGTTTTGCAACTTTGCTATCCAAGTGAAGAGGACCAAGAAATCTGTAGGAATCGAAAGATCAATGAATAATTGTACCAACCAAGTCAACTCATTAACAACTCTTCTCATGGACCGATACTCAGCTTCAACAGAGCTAGGGGAGATAGAATTTTTTGCTTTTTTGACTTCCGAGATAGTAGAATCACCAAGAGATATGTAAAATTCAATCACTGGCTTTTGAGAATTGGGGCAAGTCCCCCAATCTGAATCACAGAGAGCTATCAACTCAAAGGATGGTGATGAATACATGAATAATCCTAGACCAGGGTCCTTCAACAAGTTGTGAAGGACACATAGAGCATCATTCAAATGAAGGCCCCTTGGATCTTGCATATATTGGCTCAAATGTTGTACTATAAAGGCAAGATCTAGGAAAATATGTGTGAAATAATTTAACTTTCCATGTAGATGGCGATACAAAGTTGGGTCTTTGATTCAATAACCAGAATTAGCAAGCAATTTTGATGTGGGATCAGGAGGGGAAGATACTAGAATAAGGCTGATAATATCAAATTCTGTCAGCAAATCCAAAGTGAACTTGTGTTGACTGAGAATCAGACCCCGCTGCTCGCGAAGAAAATTCATACCAAGGAAATAGTGCAAGTTTCCCAAGTCTTTAATTTTTAACTCTTGATTCAGGAAGACATGAAGTCCATTCATATCTTCTATATCATTTCATGTTAACAAGATATCATCTATATAGATAGACACAATGCATATAGAAGAATTTGTTTTCTTAAATAATAGGGAATAGTCATTTAACGAATGAGTAAAACCTTTGAAATTTAAGGCAGAAGTCAATTTGGTATACCATTGTGGAGAAGCTTGTTGAAACTCGTAAAGGGATTTCTTCAACCTACAAACATGATTTGAGGAAGGAGGAGTAAGTCCGAATGGAAATTTCATGTACACCTTCTCATCTTAATCTTCATGTAAAAATGCATTATCCATATCCAGTTGAAATAATCCCCATTTCTTTGACTGTTATAGACAAGATACACTTAATTGTAGTCATTTTAACAATAGATGAAAATGTTTCGTTGAAATATATTCCCTTTCTTTGTATATCACATCTAATTATCAATCGAGCTTTGAGTCTTTTCACGCTTCCATCTAAATGTTTTTTGAATTTATACACTCATTTACAGGGTAATGCCTTTCTCCCATGAGGTAACTCTACTACCTTTCAAATTTTGTTTAATTCAAGAGCTGCAATTTCATTAGCCATGACATTTTTCCAACCTGGGTGCATCATAGCTTGAGTGTAGCTAGTAGGTTCTTGGATATTTGAGAGGAAATTTATGAATGCTTGATTTGTGGAAGACAAACTGGAAAAAGAAAACTAAGGAGTAACAGAGGAAAAAAATAAGAACCGGTGACATTGGTGAGTAGTAAAAGTGTTGCAGATATAATCCTTTAGATAATCAGGTGTTTTATGAGACCTAGAATGTTAACTAAGAATATTATTGTAATATCCCACCTTAGAAAGAGCTAAAAATAGAAAGAACTAATTTGGAAAGAGCTAATGTGAGAATTTTGCAAGTTAAGCTTAAGTTGTGAGTTTTGGGTCAACTTCAAACGACCATAACTTTCAGTAGAAGATGAGTTAGGTAGCCTATATGATATCAAATGAAAGGTATTTGAATCCTCTTTCCAAAGCCACTGATTTTTCCAAATTTTGAATTCGGATGAGGGAGATATGCCCGTTTGAGAAATGTTTCATTCGACCGAGTGTATCACCTTGGGGAGCTCCGGTCTTATTTGTGAGGAAGAAAGATGGTTCTCTTAGAATGTGTATAGATTACCGTCAGTTGAACAAGGTTACTATCAAGTATCCTCTTCCCAAAATTGATGATCTTTTCGATCAACTTCAGGGTGCCATATGTTTTTCTAAGATAGACCTCAGATCTGGCTATCATCAGTTAAGAGTAAGAGAGAGTGATATTCCAAAGACATCTTTCAGGAACCTCTATGGTCATTACAAGTTTCTAGTCATGTACTTTGGTTTGACCAATGCTCCTGCAGCGTTCATGGATCTTATGAACAAAGTGCTTAAGCCTTATCTTGACATGTTTGTTATCATATTCATTGATGACATTCTAATTTATTCGAGGAATGAGGAGGATCATGCTAGTCATCTCAGAGTAGTTCTTCAAATTCTCAAGGAAAGAGAGTTGTATGCTAAATTCTCTAAGTGTGAATTTTTGCTTGAGTCTGTGGCATTCTTAGGCCATATTATTTCTGGTGATGGGATTCAATTTGACACTCAAAAGATTGAGGTAGTGCAGAACTGGCCTAGACCCACATCTCCAACAGATATTAAGAGTTTCTTGGGATTGGCTGGTTATTATAGAAGGTTTGTCGAGGGGTTTTCATCTATTTCATCCCTGTTGACAAAGTTGACTCAAAAGACAACAAAGTATCAATGGTCTGAAGCTTGTGAAAATTTTCAGGAATTGAAAACTAGGTTGACTACTGCCGAGTGTTGACCTTACCAAAAGGTACGCAAGGTTTTGTTATGTATTGTGATGCGTGAAGAGTTGGACTGGGTTGTGTATTGATGCAGAATGGCAAGGTTATAGCTTATGCCTCCAGACAACTTAAGATTCACCAGAGGAATTACCCAACCCATGATCTAGAGTTGGCTGTTGTAGTGTTTGCTTTGAAAATATGGCGCCACTATCTTTATGGTGTTCATGTAGATATGTTCACCGATCACAAGTCTTCAGTATGTATTCAGTCAGAAAGAGCTTAATCTCAGATAGATGAGGTGGTTGGAGTTTCTCAAGGATTATGATATGAGTATTCTCTATCACCCTAGTAAGGCTAATGTTTTTGCTGATGCTTTAAGTAGATTGTCTATAGGTAGTCCCGCCCATGTTGAGGAAGGTGATGAGTCCACAATTTGGACTCATTGAAGGTTTTATTTGAATAGATTTAGTGTCCTCAAATGCTTGTTTTGTGACAATAACTGATGTAAAATCCCTGACTTTTAGGTATTTGGATTTAGGAACAAAGCATGGATACTAATGTGCAAAAAGGAACAAAGCAAGCTAAAGGCATGAAGAAATGAAAACCTGGTGATCGCCGATGTCACTCGGCGAATCGCCAAGTTATTACTCTACCGCTTCGCCAAGTTGTCACTCTATCGCCTAAAGTTACAAAATGCTGGAGGTAAAATGAGGGTAACTTCGACGAGCAGAAATTCCATTCGGCGTGTCGCCAATCCATTTGGTAAAGGATGACCAGATCGCCAAAAGTGCTGATAAAGATTCAAACAAGTGCGGATGGGCGAGATGAAAAGAGAATGGGTGACTCGTGGAATTATTCGGCGATCTTAATCTGGATCGCCTAAAATTACAATAGCTGGACCAAGAAGAAGTGAAAATGAAGGCGAGATGAAGGACAATCGGTGAGTCGCCGAATGTTCGGCGAAGCCCGACTTACCTCGTTGATTGATCGTAAACAACGACACCTCAGACTTATTTAAATTGAATTTTTCTAGAGAGTGAGGGAACCAGAAATCGGAAGGGAAAGAAAATTGAGAGCAAAAACATCACCACTGTGGTTTTCAAGGGTTTTTAGCAAGATTCTTGGTTGAGATTTTGTAATAGAGAAGATTTTGGTAATTTCTAATCTTCGAATGTCAATTACCCAGCTGTAGAAAACATGGTAGACACTGATTTTCTTAATTTTGCTATGAGTGGCTAAAACCCTTTTCTTGGGATTTTGACTATGAAGCCAATTGATTGAGTTTTACTAAGTGGGTGTCGTTGAATTGCAAATAATGGCATTAATTTGAAGTAGGTCTGAGTTGTTGCTACATTTTGAAGTCGAGTTGCATGTTTAGTGTAACAAGTTCAGAGTTGTGCACTTGCTCGAGAGAGAGGTGCAGAGCCAAGGTAGAAATCTTAGCCTCCTTAGTAGTGGGTCACCATGATTTCAGCTAGAGAGAGTGAGACATGGGATCTATTCTTTGTATCCAGCTCGAAAGAGTGGATTTGATGAGGACCAAGGGCTGGGCATCTTCTGGTTAGTGTCGAAGTTCGAGAGAATTCGACATAGAAAATGTAATTGTTCGAGAGAAAATTACTTTACATATGGTACGACCTACCCACGACAAATTATCCTATTGTGAGCATTGATATTCACTCACTAAGTTAAAATTCAGCAATTGGTTGGTCATAACCCCAAGTTTCATTTTATTATTTGATTGTTTTGTGTTGAAGTGTGAAATTGGAGTCATAATAGGATCCATATATTTGAAACTAAAACCAAAAAAGTAAAATACTTTCTACAAGGAAGAGATTGCTATCATATCTTCATCTTCAAATTTGAAAGAAAAATTACTCCCTTGGGATTCGACCCCAACTCACTTAGTTGGATTATATTACTACTTAACGACCGTTGACACTTAGTATTGGATGAAGTGTCCTGATACGTTAATCAAAATAGCGCCGCTGCGGGGGAGTAGCGTTACTTTGAATTCTTTGATTGAAGATTTGACACTCTCAAATTTGTTGTCTGTAGTTGAATTAGGTTTGGATGCTTTGTGTAAGTGTTGGTTGGACTACATAGAAGTGAAAATGAGTGAGGAGGAGATGAATGATAGCCAAGCAGGTCATCGGGATGGTATAGATGATATCAATAGTGTCTACAACCCAACTCAATCGGGTAGAATAGGTGCAATTTACATCCCACAAGCTGATGAGAATGCAATGTTTGAAGTCGCTACCACCACTCTTCATCTACTCCAAATGAGGAGACTATATGGAGGGCTAGATCATGAAGACCCGTATGAGCATGTGAAGAATTTTACAGAGGTTTGCAGCCCTTTCCAAAATCAAAAGGGAGTGCAAGTAGTCCTCAGGTAAATGACTTGTTGTCACGCATACTTGATAAAGTTGAAGGTTCGGATGATTTGTTGAAAGGGATGAAATATGACTTTTCATCATTGAACAGTAAAGTGAACTCTCATGCCGATGCCATAAAGATAGTTGAAGGGCAATTGGGTTTGTTATCAGCTCAATTGAAACAAAAAATGGTAACGGACAATGAAGACAGAGGGCTGGCTGTGGTCACTCGTAGTGTAAAAGAAGTAATTGGTAATGTGACAGGAAATGAAAAAGTGCACACGCAGAAAGAAGGCAAAGGTATAGAAGAAGAAGAAATAACCACACCTCAAGACATTGAAAATGAGCCATACAGTGATGCGGAGAAACACAAGCCATGCCCAAAAGTCAAGAAGCCTTTACCCAAAATATCTCCTCCATTTCCCTAACGCCTCAAGAAGAAGAATGAGGATGAGAAGTTCAAGAAGTTTTTATCGGTATTCAATACCTTATCGATTAATCTCCCCCCTAGTGGAAGCATTGTTAGAAATGTGGGGGTATGCTAAGTTTATGAAGGAGTTAGTCACAAAAAAAAGAGCTTAGATTTTGAGACAATTGAAGTGTCTCACAGCTGTAGCGCAATTATGACTAAGGTGCTGATGAAAAAGAAGGAAGAGCCCAGAGCGTTCACCATTCCGTGCACCATAGGGATGCTCCAATTCGCCAACGCATTATGCGATCTGGGAGCTAGTATCAATCTAATGCCTTATGCAATCTACAAATAACTCGGGTTGGGCGAACCAAAGGCTACAATTATGAGACTCTTGATGGCGGACCGATCAATCAAACATCCAGTGGGAATCCTCTATGACATCTTGGTTAAAGTTGACCGATTCGTTTTTCTTGTTGATTTTGTCATACTCGACTGTGAAATAGATGCTGAAATTCCCATCATTTTGGGAAGGCCATTCTTGGCAACGGGTAGAGCATTGGTGGATGTTGAGAGCGGAGAGCTGAAATTTCAGGTATGTGAAGATGAAGTTACCTTTAATGTTTGTAAATCAATGAAACACCCGAGTGATATTCATGTGGTTTCTACGGATGATGTGATTGATGAGGCGGTGACTAGTGTGAGTCATTTGATGTGCATGAATGAACCGCTTGAAGTTGTGCTTGCTAACTGTGTTGAGTTTGAAATTCAAGGCTACGATGAGGTAGTAGCAGCTCTTCCAGGCATGTGGGGGATATTCAAAAGCTCCAATGAAGTTGGACATTGACCTAAAAAACCAAGAAAACCCTCTCGCAAAGCCAACAATTGAAGAACCGCCAAATCTTGAGCTGAAAGTACTACCATCTCATCTCTGATATGCCTTCTTAGGAGCAAATAACACCTTGTCGATGATCATTGCAACTAACTTACTCGAATGGCAAGTAAAATTACTCCTTTAGGTATTGAGAAGGCACATAAAGGCTATAGGCTGGACTATCATTGATATAGTAGGCATTACCCCAGGAATTTGCACTCACAAAATTCAGCTTGATAGTGAATATAAATCGAGTGTGGAACATCAGCGAAGATTAAACCCACCAATGAAAGAGGTGGTGAAAAAGGAAATAATCAAGTGGTTAGATGCGGGTGTGATACCTTATTGCAGATAGCAAATGGGTAAGTCCGGTGCAATGTGTGCCAAAAAATAGAGGCATCACGGTTGTACCAAATGAAAAGGGGGAACTTGTATCTATGCGACCGGTGACTGGGTGGAGAGTATGCATGGACTACCGAAAGCTAAGTTTGTGGACTGAAAAAGATCATTTTACCATGCCCTTTATGGATCAAATGCTTGACCGACTATCCGAGCGAGGGTGGTATTACTTCTTGGATAGGTACTCCGGTTATAACCAAATCTCCATTGCTTCGGAGGATCAAGAGAAAACAACCTTTACGTGCCCATATGGTACTTTAGCCTTCAAACGAATGCCATTCGGATTGTGTAATCCCCCGGCTACATTTCAACGTTGCATGTTATCTATTTTTGCTGACATGGTGGAAGATTCAATGGAAGTATTTATGGATGATTTCTCGGTTGTGGGTGACACATTTGAAGCATGCTTAGAGAACTTAGGACAAGTTCTCCAAAGATGTGTGGAAACAAATTTAGTCCTAAATTGGAAAAAATGTCACTTCATGGTTAAAAAAGGTATAGTGCTTGGTCACAAAGTGCCACAAAAAGGGATGGAGGTTGACAAAGTAAATATTTATGTAATTGAGAAGTTACCACCACCAATTTCGGTGAGGGGTGTTCGAAGTTTTTTGGGACATGCAGGATTTTACGGAGGTTCATCAAGGACTTCTCAAAGATTGCACATCCTCTATGCAAACTCTTGGAGAAAGAGGTGAAATTCCACTTTGATGATTCTTGTATGGTAGCTTTCAAGTGCTTGAAAGAAAAAATGATTTCCACTCTGATTATCATCAGTCCTGATAGGTTAGAATCTTTCAAAGTAATATGTGATGTAAGTGGCACATCATTAGGTGTAGTGTTGGTGCAAAATTGCAACAAGCTTTTTTACCCCATTTACTATGCAAGCAAGACTCTAAACAGTGTTGAACGTAACTACACAGTCACCGAACAAGAGTTACTTGCAGTAGTTTATGCTTTTGAGAAGTTTCGGGCATACTTTTTAGGTACTAAAGTGATTATTCACACTGATCATGCTGCACTGCGTTACCTAATGGCAAAGAAGGATGCCAAGCCAAGATTGATAAGATGGGTGCTTTTATTGCAAGAATTCGACTTTGAGGTAAAAGATAGAAAAGGTTGTGAAAATTAGGTAGCAGACCACTTATCAAGATTGGGAGGCAAGGAGAATGACAAGCTAGACATCGACATAAATGATGTTTTTCCCGATGAGCAGGTATTCACGATAACCATCAAACAACCTCCTTGGTATGGTGATTTTGCCAATTATGTAGTGTGTGGATTAATGTCGGACGAACTAAACTTCCACCAACAAAAAAAGTTCTTGTTCGATGTTAAGAAATACTTCTGGGATGAACCATATTTGTTCAGAGAGTGTGCTGATCATATCATTAGAAGATGTTTTCCGGAAGAAGAAGCTATGAAAATTCTCCATACTTGCCACTCTTCACCGGTTGTAGATCATCATGGTGGTGTACGTACAGCTGCTAAAGTTCTACAAAGTAGGTACTACTGGTCGTCTCTCTACAAAGATGCCCATGAGTTTGTTAAGAAGTGCACTCAATGTGAGAAACAAGGTGGAGTATCCAAAAGATACGAGTTGCCTCTTACACCCATTCTAGAAGTTGAGCTATTTAATGTTTGGGGAATAGATTTTATGGGCCCATTTGTGAGTTCATTTGGTAATAAGTATATCTTAGTGGCTGTAGATTATGTTTCCAAATGGGTGGAAGTTGTTGCACTCCCAATCAATGAAGGCAGAAACGTTGTTCAATTATTGGAACGCTACATTTTTGCGAGATTTGGCACCCCGCGGGCTATTATTAGTGATGGAGGGTCCCACTTTTGCAACAAGTGGTTCTCAACTCAATTGAGCAAGTATGGAGTGAAACACAAAGTCGCAACTCCGTACCATCCCCAAACGAGTGGCCAGGTCGAAGTATCAAACTGGGAAATCAAAAGCATCTTGGCCAAGCTAGTGAATGCAAATAGAACTGAGTGATCTTGAAAGCTTGATGATGCACTATGGGCGTACCATACCGCATACAAAACACCTATAGGTATGTCTCCGTATCAGATAGTGTTTGGTAAATCTTGCCATCTACCAGTTGAATTGGAACATAAAACATTATGGGCCTTGAAAGCTTTAAATTTGCATTAGAAAAAATCCTCAAAAAATAGGGTAGAGCAATTAAATGAGTTGGACGAATTCAGATTCAAAGCTTATGAAAGTTCAGCCCTTTACAAGGAGAAGATGAAGAAATGGCATGATGCTAAAATCCTCAAGAAGGAGTTCAGAGTGGGAGAATGGGTGTTACTATACAGTTCTCGACTTCGACTCTTTCCAGGAAAGCTCAAGTCCAAATGGCCAGGACCATTTAAAGTGACACGAGTGTTCACAAATGGTGCCATCGAAGTTGAAGGTCCAGAAGGACATGCAATTAAGGTGAATGGACAATGTTTGAAGTTATACTTTGGAGAGTGCCAAGAGGTCTCTCTGATTGAGGTGGTGTACTTGGAAGATGCTTGAGAGCATTTCCACGTCGTGCCACGACGTTAAATAAGGCACTTCTTGGGAGGCAATCCAAGTATTAGTGTTTGAAATAATGTGTGTTGATTTTGCAGGTGAAGGTTAATGTGTAAGAAGACTAGGCTATCGGCGATTCGCTGATCTGTCGGCGACTGCAACATAGCCCGCCTTATGGATAACAAAGAAGGGGGCTGAGGTTCTGGAATTTTTGGTGAGACATATGTCTTACTTGGTAGATCACCGATGTGCGTAGGAAACCCGATCATTCTCGCCCTTTCTACCTTAGTGTTAGCAGCATAACTCCATGATTGCTCGGCGACATTCCAAGTCTAGTATGTGATTCGCCGATCTCTTCGGCGATCTGCTGCATCTCCACCAATTTGCCCGTTCTGAGGAGCTCACCTACTGAAAATAATGGTGAGATTCCACTCTTTGGGCGCATCGCCTAATCATTCCGCAACAAATTTGTTATCTCGCCAATTGGGAAATTAGTGAAGATTCCTCATTACCTTGGTCTGCATGTTTACATACTACAATTTTATCTCTATTAGCTGGTTTTCCTTTATTGGTTTGTTTTTCTTCTCTAATCACATTAGAGACATTGTAGAATGCTTTCGGTGGGGGTTGGCACTTCATAGGTAAATTCTATTTATGTTTTTAAACCCTTCCGAAAAGTTTGTGCCACCTCTTGTTTGTGTTTGAATGTGGTTGTTCTCTTGCAAATTTGAGTATCGGTTTTGATTAATACCGATGACTTGGATAGTGATCTCAATTGAACAAACATGAATGCGCGGCTACGACAAGGCCAAATGAAGGTGCATAGGCAATATGTTAACTCTTTGCATCTCGTTGTGACTAGCCAAGTATCAAATTGAGTCTCTTGTGATGAACATTGCACACTAGCTAAAGTGTGGAGTCTTGTTTGTCACTGGTGTCAATGCCTTGTGTGATGAGATTACTGTGAAGCAATTTGACATAATACCTCTTTTGTGGCCGACCTTGTGAGTATGTGATCCTTGCTTGAACACCCTTTGAGCCCTATCCTTTTCTTGGAAAAAACTTGACGCAAACTGTAACCTTTCTTAATCCATTACCCATAATCCTCATGATTCGTGGTTTGTGTGAATAACAAACTTAGGGGAAAAGCCTAAGTTGGGGTGTGTGGTGAAAAGAGAAGGTAAATAAAAAAGTGCAAGAAAGTCCCCTTTGACCCATGGTTTTGAGAAAAATGGAACCCCTCCATATAAAAAAAAGAGAAAAAGAAGAAAAGAATGAAAAAGAAAAAGAATGAAAAAGTTGTAGAATAAAGTTGTAAAAGTGAAAAGAAAATGGGGTTTCCAATAGTCCATGAAAAGTGAATAATGGCATGACTTGTGAGCACGAAGGAGAATGATAAAGAAAAGGAAAGAAAGTGTTGTTCACACCATATTTCATGAGGATTACCGCCTATGAGCCTAAATGACCATACCTCTGTACTTAGCCCCATTTAAAAGCCTTGAAAATACCTTTTTGTTCTTGAGAGAGCTGAAACAAGGGTTGATTGGAAAATACGGGCAAACCTATGGGTGAAGTCATGCATTGTGTTCATTTTTGTTAGTGTGAGCGTTCCATTTGATTCCGGACCTTTAAATTGTGAACCATAGTGTGAATATGGAATCATCCTTTGTGTGAGGGAATTTGAACACCTTTGTTGAGCTTGAACTTGCATTTGAAGCAAGTATTGTGAGCTTGAGATTCTTTGATAATGGTGAGTCACAACTTGAATCTTTGCGTGCACAATTGATCCTTGCATGAGTAAGTTGAGTCTTTTTGTGAGCATTCATGATTGACTCTTGTGTAGCATTGTTTGAGACAATTTTTTGAACTACTGAACTTGCGTTTTACTTGAGGACAAGCAAAAGTTTAAGTTGGGGGTGTTGATGAGTCTACAATTTGGACTCATTGAAGGTTTTATTTGGATAGATTTAGTTTCCTCAAATGCTTGTTTTGTGCCAATAACTGATGTAAAATACCTGATTTTTAGGTATTTGGATTTAGGAACAAAGCATGGACACTAATGTGCACAAAGGAACAAAGCAAGCTAAATGCATGAAGAAATGAAGACCTAGTGATCGCCGATGTCACTCGGCGAATCTCTAAGTTGTCACTCTACCGCCTAAAGTTACAGAATGCTGGAGCTAAAATTAGGGTAACTTCGGCGAGCAGAAATTCCATTCGGCGTGTCGCTGATCCATTTGGCGAAGGATGACCAGATCGCCAAAAGTTCTGATAGAGATTCAAACAAGTGCAGATGGGTGAGATGAAATGAGAATGGGCGACTCATGGAATCATTCGACGATCTCGATTTGTATCGCCTAAAATTACAGTAGTTGGACCAAGAAGAAGTGAAAAATGAAGGTGAGAGGAAGGACAATCGGTGAGTCGCCGAACGTTCGGCAAAGGCAGACTTACCTCACCGATTGGTCTTAAACAGCATCACCTCAGACTTATTTAAATTGAATTTTTCTAGAGAGTGAGGGAACCAAAAATTGGAAGGGATAGAAAATTGAGAGTAAAAACATCACTACAGTGGTTTTCAAGGGGTTTTAACAAGAATTTTGGTTGAGATTTTGTAATAGAGAAGATTTTGGTAATTTCTAATTTTTGAATTTCAGTTACCCAGCTGTAGAAAACATGGTAGACGCTGATTTTCTTATTTTTGCTATGAGTGGCTAAAACCCTTTTCTTGGGGTTTTGACTATGAAGCCAATTGATTGAGTTTTACTAAGTGGGTGCCTTTGAATTGCAAATAATGGCATTAATTTGAAGTGGGTCTGAGTTACTGCTGCATTTTGAAGTCGAGTTGCATGTTTAGTGTAACAAGTTCGGAGTTGTCCACTTGCTCGAGAGAGAGGTGCAAAGCCAAGGCAGAAATCTTAGCCTCCTTAGTAGTGGGTCACCATGATTTTGGTTCGAGAGAGTGAGACATGGGATCTATTCTTTGTATCCAGCTCGAGAGAGTGGATTTGATGAGGACCAAGGGCTGGGCATCTTCCGTTTGTGTAGAAGTTCGAGAGAATTTGACATAGAAAAGGTAATTGTTCGAGAGAAAATTACTTTACATATGGTCCAACCTACCCACGACAAATTATCCTATTGTGAGCATTGATATTCACCCACTAAGTTAAAATTCAGCAATTGGTTGGTCATTACCCCAAGTTTCATTTTATTATTTGATTGTTTCGTGTTGAAGTGTGAAATTGGAGTGATAATAGGATCCAGATATTTGAAATTAAAACCAAAAAGGTAAAATACTTGCTACAAGGAGGAGATTGCTATCATATCTTCATCTTCGAATTTCAAAGAAAAATTACTCCCTTGGGACTCGACCCCAACTCACTTAGTTGAGTTATATTACACTTAACGATCGTTGGCACCTAGTATTGGATGAAGTGTCTTAATACGTTAATCAGAAGGGAAGAAAGAATTAGCCAAAGATGTGCACAAACTTGCACGGTTAGGAGTCTGGTTAATGGATTCCAATGAAGGTGGAGTGGTGGTGATGAATGGGTCTGAATCATCATTATTGTCTTAAGTAACAGAGAAACAAGATTACGACCCTATTTTGCTTGAATTAAAGGCAAATGTTCATAAGCAGAAAGTGATGGCTTTTGAACAAGTGTGGGATGGAGTGTTGAGGTATCAAGGTAGATTGTGTACTGTACCCAAGGTGGGTGAACTCCAAGAGAGGATCATGGAGGAAGCTCATAGCTCTGGATACTCTATCCATCCTGGTTCCACAAAGATGTATCGCGACTTGAGAGAAGTCTATTGGTGGAGTAGTATGAAGAGGTGTATTGCAGAGTTCGTTGCTAAGTGGCTGAATTGCCAACCAGTCAAGATAGAGCACCAAAGGCTCGGTGGTATGGTTCAAAATATAGAGATTCCAGAATGGAAGTGGGAGATGATCGATATGGATTTTATTACTGGGTTGCCGCGGTCTTGCAGGCAACATGATTTGGTTGGGTGATTGTAGATCGGATGACTAAATTAGCCCATTTCTTACCGATAAAGACTACATTTTCAATAGAATATTATCCCAAGTTATATATTCAAGAGGTATTCAGACTTCATGGAGTTCTGGTGTCCATCATTTCAGATATAGGTGCACAATTCACCGCACAAATCTGGAAGTCTTTCCAGGAAGACTTGGGTTCGAAGGGAAACTTGAGTACTATTTTCCATCCTCAGACTGATGGTCAAATCTAGTGCACAATTAAAACTTTAGAGTATATGTTGAGGGTGTGTGTGATCGATTTTAAGGGTAATTGGGGTGATCACTTACCTCTCATTGGGTTTGCTTACAACAACAGTTATTACTCTAGCATCCAGATGGCTCCTTATGAGGCTTTTTATGGGAGAAGATGTAGATCTCGTATTGGATGTCTTTAGGTTGGTGAGGCAGGGTTGATATGACCAGACTTGATTCATCAAGCTATGGAGAAGGTGTAGACTATTTAAGAAAGGTTGAAAACAATGCAAAGTCGTCAGAAATCCTATACAGACGTTAGGAGAAGAGACTTGGAGTTTGAGCTGGATGATTGGGTTTACTTGAAGGTTTCACCCATGAAGGGTGTTATGAGGTTTTGCAAGAAGGGGAAGCTTAGTCCCCGGTATATTGATCCTTACCGAATATCCAAGAGATTGGCAATGTAGCCTATGAGATGGAGCTACTGTCAGAGTTAGCAACAGTCTATCTAGTATTTCACATTTCAATGTTGAAGAAGAGTATGGGCGATCCTTCACTTATTATACCTACTGAAAATATTTGTATTAAGGACAACCTATCTTATGAGGAGGTACCCGTTCAGATTCTAGATCATCAGGTTCGCAAGTTGAGGACCAAGAAGGTAGCATCAGTCAAGGTCTTATGGAGGAATCAGTTTGTTGAGGAAGCTATTTGGGAGGCAGAGGAGGATATGAAGAATAGATACCCACATCTCTTTGAGTTCGGAGAAATTCCAAATCAAGGTACTAATTCTTTTCTTGGTACTTTTTAAGTTGAAATGCTGAGTGTGTTAAATTACATGTTAGGTGTTTGAGCAGGGTGTTAGATGTTGCCACCCTTAGTCTACTTAGAGTAATCTCATTCGAGGACGAATGTTCCCAAAGGGGAGATATTTTAACAACCTGCCTTAGAAAGAGCTAAAAATAGAAAGAACTAATTTGGAAAGAGCTAATTTGAGAATTTTGCAAGTTAAGATTAAGTTATGAGTTTTGGGTCAACTTCAAACGACCATAACTTTCAGTATAAGATGATTTTGGTAGCCCATAAGATATCAAATGAAAGGTGTTTGAATCCTCTTTCCAACGCCACCGAGTTTGCCAAATTTCGAATTAGGATGAGGGAGATAAGCTTGTTTGAAGTTAGCCTGCCCAGTTAAGAAAATTTTCCCGAATTAATAAGGGGTATTTTGGTCTTTTCTTGACCCCATCAACTAAAAACATTTTTAGTAATATTTTAGGGGTCAAAACTGATTTGGGTCAGTTTCACAACTCTAAATTACGCTTAGGGTTTTGAGAAGAGTTCAAGAAGAGGAAAGAAGGAGAAAAGGAAGAACGATGAAGATTCTTGCGAAACGAGGATTTGTTTCACCAAATTAAGGTATGTAAGATTTCATAGTGATGGGTTCATTCACCCACATGCCAATCCTGAGTTTCCTTTTCGAATTTCATTCACAAGATTGAGTATATTTGAGTTCTTGAAGAATTCTTGATGAGTTTCTTGAAGTTTGTGATTTATTCTTTAAGTATAAGGTTTCGTTGAGTTCTAGCGAGGAGGATATTTTGTTTGAGTATTGTTCTTGAGTGATTTAGAGTGGATTTTCTTGTAAATATGTTGGGTCTAAGAATCCAAAAGAGTTGAGGGAAATCGTTTGATTTTAGAGGAGTTAGACACGAAATTGAAGCAAGAAAACTCGTCAAAAAATCTGGGCAAGGGGGTGGGGCGCTGCGCCAGTCAGTGCGCCCCAAACCATCTTTTGTAGTTTAGGGTATGGCACCCCGCGCCACTCTATGCGCTAGGGTTGCCTGCCCTCGTCCTGTTTTCATCGTTTGACCCGTCTGAGTTGCTTTAAGGTGTACCTTTACTCCTTTCTGATTCTAACTACTCTAAACCACATCTAAGCATCAAGAAATCATTTATAACATGAATCATAACCTTTGAATTCATAATTCAAATTCAAGGTAGAGTTAAGAGTAAAGTCTTGAGAGTTTTTCCGAGTCATTTTGAGAAGTCTTTTTAGAATCTTTTAAATTTTGTTTTAAGATTTAAGTACTTGAGTTTGAGGATGAGGAGAGTTGAGTTTCATTTTTCAAAATGAATATATGGGAACTAAGTATTCCTAAGAGTAAATATTTTCACATTTAAAATGAGAGGAAACATAATGAGTTCATGAGGAGTTTTTGAGTATAATCTCTTTTACGAGAACCTTTTGAGTAACAATCTCAAAGCTTCAGGATGAGGAAATGTTTTTAAAATATGAGCTGAGTATATATTTGAAGGTAGTATTGAGCACCGATATGGGGACGAGTTCATACAACTCAAAGTCCTCATAAACCATGTAGCCAGCGTGGGTAGAAAGGGTCATACTTTTTAGATGATTTCTTATTATTTTTTAAGCATAACTTAGTGGATCCACTTAGTTGAAGATTTCTCTACCCCGACAAGGTATATGACAGTTCTGGAAGCGTGGGTGAGATGTTGTATCATCACATAGCTCTTCATGATGGTTGTCGGTTAAAGAATCTCCCAAATAGAGTTATTTTGTATCTTTACATACAAACTAAGTTATTATTGTATTTTTAAATATGTTGAGTTGCTATCTACTGTTTTAAATGCTCTATATAAACTGCATCTTCATTGTTGTTTATATGCTGTATTGAGTTGAGTATCCATGAGTTGAGGTTGAGTTGACTAGAGTTGAGGTGAGTATGTTTCCTTCTTTCCAAGTTCAAGATTTTATGTTATGTTCAATGTTCCCCTTACATGATCGTAAATTCAATGTACTGATGCCATTTGGCCTGGATCGTTTCATGATACAAATACATGAGATCAAGGTCATCAACAGGCGTTTCGTTGATACTATAGCAATTCGACTTAGCTAAAGTGGGCCTCATTACCTCCGGAGGATCCCTTATTTATATTCATTATTTCAGTTTTGTTAGGATGATCAGGGGTCTTGTCCCGACATCCTTCATAGTATTAGAGGCTTCATAGATAGACAATAGTAGTTCATGCGTCTTTTTCATTTCAAGTGTTTAATGTTTAATGACTTGAGTTGCTTCTTTTGGCCAGTGAATGTTTTGCATAAAATATTTTGAGTATCTATTTTGAGACATTAAGTTAAAACTTTACTTTTAAAGTTTATTTATTGTTGAGCAAGTCTTCCACTGAGTATTGAGCCAGGCCAAGGGTTCACTTGGGGCCAACAATGGTTCTTGAGTGCCAGCCACGTCCAGGGTGTAGGCTCGAGGCGTAACAATTATCTATAATTATAGGACAAACATAAGGTGGGGGGATGTTAGCATGAATAATAGAAAAAATATGGAGATTCAAAGACACCGGAATGATGATCATCAGGAAAAGCAGACTTAGTGATAGGTAAAATAGGAATAGAATTGTCCTTTATCGACAGATCATGAGGAAGTAAAGTAGGCACAAGATCCTTAGAACCAACAGTATACTCCTTAGATAGAAAAGATTTGGTACATTCACCAAGCTTAGTAGGAGTAAAAGGGAATATGTTTTCATGAAATATCGCCTCTCTTGAAACAAAAAATCTCTTGATTTGAAGATTTTATAACTTGAAACCTTTCTTTCCATGAGAATGTCCAAAAAACACACATGACACAACTCTAGGTTCGAACTTTGCCATATGAAGTTAAAGAGTGGTAGCAAAACACAAACAACCAAAACACTTGAGACTCTAATAATTTGGTTTAGACTTAAAAAGAATCTTATAAGGTGTTTTGTATTTGAGAACTTTGGAAGGAAATCTATTAATCAAGTAGGTTGTTGTTAAAAGACAATCACCCCAAAACACAATCAGTCAATGCGATTGAAAGAGAAATGCTCTAGACATTTCTAATAGATGCATCTGTTTCCTTTCCACAACTCCATTTTGTTGTGGAGTGAAAACACAAGTTATTTGGCGAATGATGCCTTGAGATGATAAAAATTTAGATTGAAGTTTTCCCATCCCCAATTCAAAAGCATTATTTGATCTTATCTTATTTTCTGGACTTTAGTTTGAAACTGTCTCTCTATCATGATTAGAAAAGATTTAAATACTATAAAAGCATTTGATTTGGAAGATAGTAAGAAAGTCCATTTTTCTCTACTAAAATCATTTGCTATAGTGAAAAAACATATGATATTATCATGATTAGAATTGTTGTAGGGTCCTCATAAATTAATTCAAAATTTGATTTTGTAGAAATAGAACTAGAGAAAAAAGGGAGTTTGGATTGTCTAGCCATTGGACAAATAATACACATAGATTGAAAATTTGAACAATGAGATTTTGGAATAGATAAAAAATTTCTCATATTGATTAAAAGGATATGACCGAGTCTATAATTCCATATCTTCTCTTTCACATTTGAAATAAGAATATTGAAACTAGAATTTAAAGTAGAAATAGGATTGGCAACATAATGCCTTCTTAGAGTTAAAACTTGACTAGAAATCAAACTATTCCTAAAAGCTGCAGCTTTAGACTTTCATTTTAGAATGTAGAGTCCACCTTTTTCTTCACCAATCTCCAGTGGTTGCTTCATTGAAGGGCCATGTAGAAAGCAAGAATTAGGAGTGAAAATAACATGTCGATTAAGTTGTTTACACAACTTGTGCAAAAACATAAGATTGAAATTAAAAAAAGGAATATAGAGAACATTATGCACGATCAAGTTTGGGAGAAGAGTAACAGAACCATAATTTGTGACCTTAACTTTGTGAGAATTGGGAAGAGTCACCATGATTGAATTTTTTAATGACTTAAAATAGGAAAGAAGATGCTTGGTAAAAGTCATCTGTTCAAACGCACCACTATCCAATATCCCAGAATTTATGTCTATTTTAACCAAAAAATGATAAGAATTGAAAAACCTTTTCATACCAGCACAATTGGCACTTGTGGTAGCTTTAACATTGTTATTACTTTGTTGTACCAATTTGAATTATTGAAGTAATTGCAAAAGTTCTCCTATGTTTTCCTGAGTTAGAGTTTTATATTTGAGAATCCAGTGCCCCCTTGATCAGCCTCCTCTACGACGTGGAAAGCATTGTTAGCCAAGGTTTGGAATCTACTTTGCTTTGTGAACTTGAAATCTACATAAAATTCATGAATTCTGTAGCATTTGTCAATGCTATGACCTAATTTTTTGCAGTAGGCACACGTGCTCGAATTCTTCTTTTATTCAACAGATCCCTTTGGTGGTTTGAAACTAGAATAATTTTATTTTCTCCTGATTGATTTGCTATGATAAAAGATGCAAAGTCCCCTGAGTACATAGAAGAAGTATTGATTTCTTGTTGATTTTTGTCTTCGATAACCAAGGAATAAGCATGTCCAATAGAGGGTAAAGAAGATGACAACAAAATACTGCGCCTAACACTAATAAATGACTCATTCAGCCCCATCAGAAATTGTAACAACCTTTCATCTTGATGGGCTTTTAGAAGTTTTGCTTTAGCACCACAATCGCACATACAAACACATACAAAAATAATGTTTAACACATCTATTTCATCCATAAACTCTTCATTTTGTTGAAATAACATGATATAGTAGAGTTACCTTGCACCATAACATTCAGTTCCTTTTGTAACTGAAACAATTTTGCATCATTCATCTGACCAAATCTATCTTCTAGGTTGATCTAGAGTTTTTTGACACTTTTGGAGTAAAGCACCGATTCAGTTATCTCTTTAGATAAAGAGTTGAGAAGCCACAAGAGAACCATATCATTGCAGTGTGATCATGCCTTTGGAAGAGCCAAATCTGCAATTGGAATCGCTAGTGAATCATTAGTAAAGCCAAGTTTGTTTTTAGCAGAGAGGACAATTATAACAACCCTTCCCAATCCAGCATAGATTTTCTATCAAACACTGTGGAAACGAGATTTATCCCTAGATAATCAGAGGAATGAATATAGTAGGGATAAGTTGGATCAATGATATTATTTCGTAGTTGGAGTGGTTTCAATAATTGAATTAGAAGTAGAAGACGTGGGTGCCATTGCAGAGAAGATGAAGAATAGAGAAAACAAAATAAGGATTTAAGGTAGATTCTAAACCTGCTCTGATACCATGAAAAATATGAAGAAATTGATTGAGAGAAAATTCTTTTTTTGTGTATATTTGACATCACTGTACATATGTGTATATATACAACTCAGGAATTACGTGAATAACAAATTGTGAAAAGATAATGACGAAACTGATTTACCAACTATGAAACGTTTCTTACTTTATCTAACAAACTAACACATCCTACTTTATCTAACATAACTAAAAGATAATTACAAGGAAGAAAAAAAATATATCACTAATCTTCGAGAAACCTTTTCAGACAAAAAACACACCTAGCAGACTGATGAGTCCGAGATTTGGACTTATTTAGGGCTTTATTTGTATAATTTTAGTGTCCTCAAATGCTTGGTTTGTGCAATTAACTGATGTAAATTCCTTGATTATCAGGATTATGAATTGAGGAGCAAAGCAAGGACACTAAGTTGCAAAAAGGAATAAAGCGAACTGAAAGAATGAAGAAAATAGAGTCTAGTGATCGCCAAGTGGCCACAATGACCACCTAAAGTTCCAGTGTGCCAAGCCCTGAAGGGAAGAATCAAATTGGCGAGTGAAAAAAGCAATCGGCGAATCGCCGAGTGGTTCCGCGATGTGGTGTTAGATCGCCCAAAGTTACAGACCTTGAGGATGCTGAAGGCCAAGGCAGAATGGAGATAGAATTGACCAAAGGGAGGATCGTCGAGTGGATTGGCGAGCCCGACTTACTGCACCGAGTGGCTCTTAGCAACATATTTTTGGCGACTATAAATACATTTTTGAACATTTAGTTTAAAATAGACTTTTCATATCAAATTTTTTATCTGAATTCATAATTTTAGAGTTTTTGTTGAGTTTTGAACTGAGAGACAAGTTTTCCTTTGCTTTGAAGAATTGAAATTTTTCACTTTTAAGAAATTGGAAGTGGGTCTTTGAGATTCTTCGATTTAGGCCTTTGTAAAGACGTGTCACGACCTGAGCCTACACCCAAGTCGTGACGTGGCGTACAAGACTCTGAAGAGCCTCATACAAGCCTCATAGCATTCATAACATACGATAATCGAAATAGTGCGGAATTTAAAACTCATTTAAATCCATACAATAAAAAAACTTCATTTAAAACAGTGAAAGTCTATTGTCTCATATGGCCATCCAAAACAATATCTGGAAACAAAAGTAGGGTCACGACCCTTTACAATCGAAAGTCTAACATATGTCTATTACAATGAAATAAATTATCATCAAAGTACTTGTCCTCGAATCCATGAGGACATACCACTAGCAAGGATGATGATCAATTCCAAGCTCTTAACCTCAAGGGGTATCAAATCGAGTGCCAAATCCCTACACTTTGTAGAAAATAGAAGAAATATGAGTTAGCACATTTAATGTACTAAGTATTATAGCCATGCAAAAACCATGCTTAAAACAAACATTTTATTTGAAAGTCATGTTTTTATGCCAATTTGAGAAAACTTCATGAACACAAGTATAAGAGGCATATTATAGAAACATAACCAACATACAAATCATTTGTTCACATTAGACATAATCAACCATATAAGACATTTCGTTACATTAAGCTATCACCTCAAGCAACCCCAAGAGATACTATGTGCAATGTATGAATAACGTCCCATACCACTATCCACACTAAGTACAACATCAAGGCCACCAAAAGTGAACTTACCATTCATACTTTCCATCCTTACACAATACTCATACATAAGAGACATAAACATTTCATAGGTCATAACAAGGAAGTAACTCATAATACCAACCAAGTAAAGCATGTATCAATACATTAAGTACACAAGTCAACATTCTTCATTAGCTTCATTAAGAGAACATTCGTTCATTTAACATTATAACATTGAGAATCACACCATAGCCCTCTAGAAACCTACTTGTGCAATGTATCGATGGCATCCCATACTACCACCCACACTAAGTAGTGCATTCTTGGAAAGCCATAGTTCCTTAACATTATTTATGGGGGTAAGCCTTAACCGACATAGACCACGTGAGGAATTCATGGAATCCCGGTGTCACCCTCACCGGATAAGGGATTCCTACTTACCTAAGGTAGGACCATCAGTTTTTAGCTAAGGTGGATCTACTAGCTAGACCTACGTGGGCACATAGTTATAGGATAGGGAGATTGGTACTAGACACCCCACCTCAACTCACGTTAGGACATCCATCTCAAGAAATTGCTACTAGAAACCCCGCCTCAACTCACGTGAGGTCTTCCATCTCATTCATATCCAGTCAGTGCTTAGCATTATTCCCCATGGAGTACTTAATATTCATTACATTAGTCATCTTTATGGGATAAGAGATTGTTACTAGATACCCCGCCTCAACTCACGGTTTAGTATCCATCTCAAACCCAACATTCATTCATTGGAAAACTCATAGATTCAAAGATGAGAATAGCCTTTCACCTAAGAATCCCCATATTGTGAGAAAGTCCTTTCACATTATGTCATTATCTTTCATTAGTGTACAACTGAGAATAGTCTTTCAATCGACACATTATCATTAACATAATCATATAAACTTTATTCATTCATTCGTTATTCATTCATGAGTGTGTGTGTATGTGATAATATCCTTTCAACAACAACCACACCATTACATTATGATCACAATCATATTACTTTCATTCATACAAGAAAAGGAAGCCTAAGCCCACCAATTCAAGATACAACATTACATTGAAGAAACCCTTCACATCATGATCATACATCGATCCTTCATATATAGGGGTACATGTAAGATATCTATCAATTCAATACCACAATATAAAAAATAATCAAACACCTCCACCTTTTAAGTGGCTCAATAGCTCAAGCACAAATCTACTTCAACATGTAATTTGATCATAACTTGCCCTTCAAGGGTCATGATTTCAATTTATCAACACACACTACAATTGATATAATAAACATGTATATTAACTCAATTAGATAACTAAAACATCATAAATTCAATTAGAGTATTCATCTAATTACCATTCATTCAAGTCAACATTCATGAAATTAGGTTTTTGGGGGAATCCATGGGTTCATTGGGAATTTCTTCAATAATTCACATTAAAACAAAAAATTCATCATAATATAAGTTTAATTGAACATTTTAAATCATTTTATGCAAGAACCCATGACTTGAGTGAAACCCTAGAAATTTGGGGAAAATTCATCTTTGAAAAGATAATTTTGAGAGGGCTCCTTGGGTGATAGCTACCCAAGGATGAAAACTACCATACCTTTAGGAAGAAATCCTCATGAAATTTAAGAAGAAATCTGCCCCCTTGACCCTTAAACTTGACCTTGACTTATTCTTCAATGGTGTTTCTAGAGAGAAGATTTTTTAAAGAGGGGAGGGTTTTGATTTGGGTGATTTTTGAAATAATGAAGTTAATAATGAGTTTAATAGTTTTAATACTCTTAGAATACCATAAATAACTAATAATAACCGTCCTCAACCCTAAACTAACTAATTAGCAATTTACCAAACCACCCCACACTTGGCCGAGGCAAACCAGAAAAACCAGTTGGGACTTACGACCACCACCCACGAACCGTGGGTGGGACCATGAGTCGTCCTGGCTGTCCGTGGTCGAAGACTGGGGGTGGTCATTTGGGGGCTCGACCTATGGAATAGGTCCACAAGTCGTGGTTAGACCTACGGGGCGTAGGTCCCATCCGTAGGTCCAACTTTTTGGACAAAGTCTTGGTTTTCTTGGGGTTTTGGGAGTTAGGCTTTAGGGTCCTCCTCAAAGACCCCTAGGGTGGTCCTTGGGGAGTCGTACCTTGACATTTAACCCCTTAACCTAAACTCGGGAAAACATTATACAATAAGAAACCTCACAACTACTCAAACACACACTAGTTAGGCCTAGTTTTACCTATTCGTTTTATGGGTCGTTACATTATCTTCCACTTAGGAACATTTATCCTCGAATGACACTTTAAACACATTAAGGGGGTTAACGACTCAAGACTAGTATCCCATCATGCATGCAACATCATAAACAATGCACAAAACTAGGAGGAAACATCAACTCCACATCAATAAGCTCAATGCAACACAAGGAAGTAGGAACTATATCTACAAACTCATTATGCATGAAAACTTCAACATTTCTCATTTCATTGGAGGAATTACCTTCTCCATCTCATATCATGCTCATCATAACATCATTAAGCACATTGTGCAATTTCTCTTAAAAGCACCTTTAGGCATGTTCAACAATTCACCTCATGAAGCATATACACAACTCATACTAAATGCACATCAACATGAGGAATACAATTCATAAAACTCATTTTCTCATTTAAACATAAACTCATCAAGAACATGCATATCATAAGGAGAACATGGAAACACATAATCACACATGACTCTAAAACATGAAACAAGCTACAAGGAACTCTTGGTCTCTAGCTTGAATAGGAGTAGAAGGAAAGAGATAAGGATACCGAAACTCTCAACAACCTTTCTATTCAACATACTATCCCCCACTTAGGAGTAAACCCAACTAAGGCTAACATGAATAATAACATAGGAACCTCCATACAACATTCACAACTATAAGGAACTATCACATACCGGTGCCTTCATCCGAATGAGCTCTTTTGCCTACTTTGTCTTGAAGTACATAGAAACGATTTTTCTTAGGAGCATTAGGATTCGGGCCATCATTAGGAGCTTGCTTGGTCTCTCTTTATTTTTCCATGAGTGTTGGGCAATCTCTCATCTTATGACCCTTCTTTCCACACCCAAAGAAACCATCCGTGCCGACAAGGCACTTACCCAAATATTGCTTCCCACACTTGGCACATATAGATCTTTCAAATGACGAACCACCGCCATTTCCTTCTTGAGAATTTGGGTTAGACACCCTATCCTTGTTGACTATAGGAGAATCTTGGTTGTAGAACCTTTTTATGGACCTTGGTTGACCTTGTTCAGGGCCTAGCCCTTTTTGCCTCCTTATTCATTTTCTTAAGTTTCGTCTCCTCAATTTGTTGAGCATATACCATGAGCCTTGGAATATCCATGTCATGATGGCGCATTGTCGTACGACATTCTTCTTCCACCAAATTGGACACTCCCATCACAAACTTATTCCTTCTAGCCCTCGAGTTTGACACTAAGGTTGGAGCATACTTGGATAGTTGGGTGAACTTGAGAGAATACTTCTTCACACTCATACCCCCTTGACGAAGGTTCATGAGCTCTACCAATTTTTGTTCCCTCAACTCTAAGGGGAAAAACCTATCAAGGAATGCTTCTTTGAACACCTCCCCATCTATGGGACCCGCTCCTCTTGGCCTCTCACCCTTCCATTGTTCATACCAAATTTGAGCTACATCTTTTAGTTGGTAGGCGGCTAGTTCCGCCTTTTCCTCCGATAACACCCCCATGGCACTAAGTATCTTGCAAACCTCATCAACAAATCTTTGGGGATCTTTTTCCACTTTGGAACCTAGAAATTTGGGGTGATTCATTCTAGAAAAATCCCTCAATCTCGAAGCCATAGTACTCTCATCAGTATTCACCTGAGGCCTCACATTGCTATTAACTTGGGCCGTCATGGCTTGGGCCAAGGTTAGAAAAGCCGACCTTATTTCTTCATTGGTCATGGCCGGAGGATCCACCAGAACTTGATTGCCTTGATTGACTTGAGGAACTTGGTCACCTTGAGGACCTTGGGGAGGAACTCCCTCATTCACAATCTCTTCTTTCACTCTTCTTGGATTCACCCTTGTATTCATATCCTATAAACACAAGAGAATGATTAGGAAAAGGACACTTATAGATCTAACTCTATGGCACGACTTCAAGAATAATGAAAGAAGTGTAGTTTCCTAACTTCCTATAGCCTCTCGCTCATAGATGTGTCGCGACTCACACCGATGAACAAGACTTTACTAGATGTGGCTTGTGAGACATCAATCCTAAAAGCCATTCCCAAAACCTTATGCTATGATACCATGTTTGTCACGACCCGAGCCTACACCCAAGTCATGATACGGCGTACAAGATTCCTAAGAGCCTCATACAAGCCTCATAGCATTCATAACATATGATAATTGAAATAGTACGGAATTTAAAACTCATTTAAATCCATACAATCGAAAAACTTCATTTAAAACAGCGGAAGTCTATTGTCTTACATGGCCATCCAATACAATATCTCGAAACAAAAGTAGGGTCACGGCCCTTTACAATCGAAAGTCTAACATATGTCTATTACAATGAAAGAAACAATCATCAAAGTACTTGTCCTCGAATCCTTGAGGACATACCAATAGCAAAGAGGATGATCAATTCCAAGATCTTAACCTCAAGGGGTATCAAATCGAGTGCCAATCCCTACACTTTGTAGAAAATAAAAGAAATATGGGTTAGCACATTTAATGTACTAAGTATGATAGCCATCCAAAAATGATGCTTAAAACATATATTTTATTTGAAAGTCATGCTTTTATGTCAATTTGGGAAAACTTCATGAACATAAGTATAAGAGGCATAATATACAAACATAACCACATACAAATCATTTGTTCATATTAGACATAATCAACCATATAAGACATTTCGTTACATTAAGCTATCACCTCAAGCAACCCCAAGCTATACTATGTGCAATTTATGAATAGCATCACATACCACCATCCACACTAAGTACAACATCAAGGCCACCGAAAGTGAACTTATAATTCATACTTTCCATCCTTACACAATACTCATATATAAGAGACATAAACACTTCATACGTCATAACAAGGAAGTAACTCACAATACCAACCAAGTAAATTATGTATCAATACATTAAGTACACAAGTCAACATTCTTCATTAGCTTCATTAAGAGAACATTCGTTCATTTAACATTATAACATTGAGAATCACACCATAGCCCTCTAGAAACCTACTTACGCAATGTATCAATGGCATCTCATACTACCACCCATCCTAAGTAGTGCATTCTTGGAAAGCCACAGTTCCTTAACATTATTTATGGGGGTAAGCCTTAACCAACATAGATCACGTGAGCAATTCATGGAATCCGAGTGTCACCCTCACCGGATAAGGGATTCCTACTTGCCTAAGGTAGGACCATTAGTTTTTAGCTTAGGTGGATCCACTATCTACACCTATGTGGGCACATAGTTATGGGATAGGGAGATTTCTACTAGACACCCCGCCTCAACTCACGTGAGGGCATCCATCTCAAGAGACTTCTACTAGAAACCCCGCCTCAACTCACGTGAGGGCTTCCATCTCACTCATATTCAGTTGGTGCTTAGCATTATTCCCCACGGAGTACTTAACATTCATTACATTAGTAATATTTATGGGATAAGAGATTGTTACTAGATACTCCACCTCAACTCATGGTTGAGTATCCATCTCAAACCCAACATTCATTCATTGGAAAGCTCATAGATTCAAAGATGAGAATAGACTTTCACTTAAGAATCCTCATATTGTGAGAAATTCATTTCACAACATGTCATTATCTTTCATTAGTGTACAATTGAGAATAGCCTTTCAATCGACAAATCATCATTAACATAATCATAGAAACTTTATTCATTCATTCGTTCTTCATTCATGAGTGTGTGTGTATGTGAGAATAGCCTTTCAACAACAACCACACCATTATATTATGATCAGAATCACATTACTTTCATTCATACCAGAAAAGGAAGCCTAAGCCCATCAATTCAAGATACAACATTACATTGAAGAAACATTCACATCATGATCATACATCGATCCTTCATATATAGGGGTACAAGGAATATATCTATAAATTAAATACCACAATATACACAATAATTAAACACCTCCACCTTTTAAGTGGATCAATAGCTCAAGCGCAAATCTACTTCGACATGTAATTTGATCATAACTTTCCCTTCAAGGGTCATGCTTTCAATTTATCAACACACACTACAATTGATATAATAAGCATGGATATTAACTCAATTCAATAACTGAAACACCATAAATTCAATTAGAGTATTCAACCAATAACCATTCATTCAAGCGGACATTCATGAAATTAGGTTTTTGGGGGAATCCATAGGTTCATAGGGAATTTCTTAAATAATTCACATTAAAACAAAAAATTCATCATAATATAAGTTCAATTGAACATTTGAAATCATTTTATGCAAGAACCCATGACTTGAGTGAAACCCTATAAATTTGGGGAAAGTTCATCTTTGAAAAAAGAGTTTTGAGAAGGCTCCTTGGGTGATAGCTACCCAAGGAGGAAAACTACCATAACTTTAGGAAGAAATCCTCACGAAATTGAAGAAGAAAGCTTCCCCCTTGACCCTTAGACTTGACGTTGACTTGTTCTTCAATGGTGTTACTAGAGAGAAGATTTTTTAGAGAGGGAAGGGTTTTGATTTAGGTGATTTTTGAAATAATGAAGTTAATAATGAGTTTAATAGTTTTAATACTCTTAAAATACCATAAATAACTAATAATAACCGTCCCCAACCCTAAACCAACTAATTATTAATTTACCAATCCAACCCCCACTTGGCCGAGCCGAACCATAAAAACCAGTAGGGACTCACGACAACCACCCACGGACCGTGGGTGGGACCACGAGCCATCCTGGCTTTCTTTGGTCTGGGACTGGGGGTGGTTATTTGGGGGCTCTACCTATGAAATAGGTCCACGAGTCTTGGTTGGACCTACGGGGCGTAGGTCCCATCCGTAGGTCTAACCTTTTGGACAAAGTCTTGGTTTTATTGGGGTCTTGTGGGTTAGGCTTTAGGGTCCTCCTCAAGGACCCCTAGGGTTGTCCTTGGGGAGTCGTACCTCGATGTCTAACCCCTAAACCCATCAACCTAAACTCGGGACAACATTCTACAACAAAAATCTCACAACTACTTAAACACACACTAGTTAGGCTCTAGTTTCACATATTCATTTTACGGGTTGTTACAAGAAGAAATCAATCTTACCCAGTTGATGGAAACACAATTTGGTAACAATTTTTATCTTTTTATGATGTCTAGCTAAAACCTCAATTCTTGGGGTGTGATTATGTGATAATGGGCTGATTTAGCTAATAGGTGTTTCTAATTGTTAGTGTAATTGCTATTTAAAAGTGAGTTCAATCATTTATTGTGGGTTAATTTAGGAATTGCAGTTGCAAATGTGATTCTACCTTTGTGTTCTTGGCTTGGTCGAGAGAGAGGTTTTAGAACTAAAATATTTGATTGATGGTCTGTGGGTATTGGGTTGGCCTGGGTTCAGCTCGAGAGAGTGAATCCTAAACTCTTTTCCACACATTTAGCTCGAGAGAGTGAATGGACTAAGGTGTGGGTTGTTCTTATTTTGCAGGCTTGTTAATGTTCGAGATAAATCAACTTGATTCGGGGTGAATTGTTTTAGAGAAAGTTTACCTCCTCTATAGTCTAGCTTACTCACTGATTTTTAGTTTTTTTCTAATAGCTGCAACTACCCATTCATCTATAATAGCCTGTAATCGAATCACATCCCAAGAACCCATCTCATTATTGTTATCTAGTCTTATTTGTTGTTGTTTGTAGTTGTTATTTTCACAACCAAAACCCCCTTATTTGACATTAGTGTAAACCCCTGATTTGAATGATGTTTTTATTCGATAATGTCTATTCCTATGACTGATTTGAACATATTTGTACTTCCCTATTGAATCTTAAGCACGTACTGCTCCCTGTGGGATTCGAACCCATCTCATTTAGTTGGGTTATATACTGACTAGTGATCGTTGACACTTAGAATTGAAAGATGGCACCGCTGCCGGGGAGTGGTGTTGTTTGAGAATCTTTGGTGAAGTTGAATTTTGTTCTTTTTAGTCATAGTTGAATCTACTTACTTTTAGTTTTGGTTTGTGTGTTGATGCTTTGAAACAGAGAAAATGAGCATGTCTTGGAGCAATGCTAACCAAGTGGACCAGCTTCCTTCAAAAGTGATGATTCTTAGGGATAACATCCTAAATTTCAAGCAATTAGAGGGTGAGACGATCCATGAGTTGTGGATGATATTTAAGCCTTTATTGCTGCAGTGCCCAACTCATAGAATCCCAGATAAAATGCTACTGGAACGCTTCTATAGAGGTCTTGGTCCTGAGAACAGACAAGTGGCTGATCAACTTACTCCGGGTGGTCTAATACGACAACCCTATGCGATAGTAGCCCAACTCTTTGATCGCATGACTGAGACTAACAAGGAGACATAGAAGGACCAAAATGTTGTCACACTGTTGACTCAGCTGGATATTTCGACCAAAAGAGTCATGGAATTTGAAGGAATGTACAAAAAGAAAAATAGGTACATTCCCCCTCATGAGCGTAGAAAGTCCATGGGCTATGAGGGTGAAAAAGTCGAAGAGATGCTCTTACTCATTCTCCATAAAGTCTAAGAACACGATAGAGTGTTGAAAGAGATAAAAGAGAATGTCTCAATGCTAAATTAGATGAGGGCGTCTCATTCCATCTCTGTTTAACTGCTAGAGACCCAAATGGGTCATTTGTTGTCTTACCTCTACTCAAGACAACAAAGAGGGTTGCCTAACGAGTCTATGGAAAACCCTAAGGATAAACTATGAGCAAGGACTTACGTCGTGCCACGACATTAACTAAGGCATTTCTTGGGAGGCAACCCAAGTGTTTCTAGCTTTCTTTTTTGTTTGGTAATAATGCGTGTTGATTTTGCAGGTTGAACTGTAAAATGTGTTTGAAAAATGAAGGCTGGCGAGCTAAATGTCCAATCGGTGAATCACTGAAGAGGTCGGCGAGCCCGAATTGGACCAGCGTTGTAACACCCCGTATCCTAGATAGGCCAAAAATGCAGATTTTGAGAAGTTGCAGGTGCAACCCACGGTTGCCATCCACGGACCGTAGGTCAGACCACGGCCCGTGCTGGCGGTCCGTAGGTCAAACCACGATCCGTACGTCAGACCACGATCCGTGGTCTGTGTCCGTGGATCGAGGTCCCCTGTACCCAGCCTCTGATGCAAACGACAGTCAACCAGCACGGACCGTCATTCGATCCATGGTCCGTAAGTCTGACCGTAGGTAAGGGTCAGCAACCAGTTAGATGAAAATTATAATTGGGTCAACTTCAAATAGTCATAACTATTAGCAAAAAAGGAATTATGTGTCCCATGACATATTATATGATAGATAATTGAATCCTCTTTCCAACGCCATCGAGTTTGCTAAAATCCGACATCCGAGTGAAAAGTTATGCTTGTTTTAGTGAAGCCGTGTTGGGCAGACTTGACCGACGGACCCAATTGACGGACCGTCGATTGAATGACGGCCCGCCAGTCCCGTCCGTCGATAACTCCGACAGCAGTTAAGTCAGGGGTCTTTTGGTCTTTTCCTATTTCGTTTAACCTCTAAGATACGTCGTTTAGACCCTAAATCATGAGATTTTAGTCAGTTTAAGCCTAGAAACATAACTAGAACTTACCTAAGTCAAGTCATTAATCAAAACATAGAAAATTAGAGCGTAAGAGGAGAAGAGAGGTCAAGAACCCTAGTTCAAGAACGCAACAAGTTTTCTTCAGTTCCAGCCCA
>JAJOOO010013000.1:0-25567 GCA_029582685.1 Solanum piurae
TTATAAATATTTGTGATAGTAGTAAATCATCTCGCTTTTCTTTCTCTAAAATCTTATGTGAGTGGACATTGTCCTTTATTTTCTAAAAAAATTGAAGAACAATGTTAAAAATTACTGTATTTTATTTTATTCACTTAAAACTTAATCAACATACATAAAAGTCATTGTTAATTCATATAACATTTGGTTATTTTTCTCGTAAATTATGTGAATTTTTTTGTATTGTTGCATTACTAATTCGCAACACTAATTTTTAAATTAGAATTTCTATATATAGTTTGTCTCTTAACCAAGTTGCACCTTAAGTATGAACTTAGTTATTTTGAGGTATTAATGAAAATTTGTTAATTCATATAACATTTGGTTATTTTTCTCATAAATTATGTGAATTTTTTGTATTGTTGCATTACTAATTCCCAACACTAATTTTTAAATTAGAATTTCTATATATAGTTTGTCTCTTAACCAAGTTGCACCTTATGTATGAACTTAATTATTTTGAGGTATTAATAAAAAATACTATTTAAGTCTTTAAAAATTTATGAGCATAAAAATATTTTCTCTATTTTAATTTGTTTGACTAATTTTAAATATTATTTAAGTATATCATATATAACTCATTCTTAAAAATTCGAATAATTTAAATTTTGATTGCACTTTAAAATATTTCTTTTATAAAAAAAATACCTTTGAAGAATATTTCTTTATTAAACTTCCAATAACTTTGTGGAAATTTGTGTGATAAATTGATTTTTTTCTCACAGTAGTAGAATTTTTTTTTAATTACTGTGGATAAAATTTATTCTATTATTAAATTTTTTGCATATAATAATTAGTCAGTGCTAACATAAATATAAATTACTTCAAATCTTTCGGTTACTATGCAATGATGCATGCCAACAACCTCTTTAAAATTAAACACCTGTGAAGTAGGCCCCATATTGTCAAGATATAAAGTGTATAGAGGAACAAAATCGTAGTATGATTGTTTCGTCTAATTTAAAAAAAGTACATGGTCAATAGCATAAAGTACAATAGATTAGTAGCAACATAATTACAAAATACCAATACTACCCCTATGCCATGCAGGCATGTTAATAACAACATTTCAAAGGTTAAGTACTCCAATAACAACATTTCAAAGGTTAATAACTAAGTGCATTAAATTCTAATTAATCTTGCACATGCTCCACAGTCCACAACATTAATTGTTAAGACTTCAAATACCAAGTAATATGCTTAAAGTCAATTGCATTAAATTCTAATCAATTTGTAAAATACGTAATATGTTTCAGTTGATCATTTTCATTTTTACAAGTGAATTAAGCAAGTCAATAATCAACTAAACTTAAACAAATTAAGTAAGCCAATTATCTACTAAACTTAAATAAATTAAGCGAATCATATTTTCATGAGCTAATTTTATCATTACTAAAATCCTGAGTAAAATCAGGTCAAGTATGATGACTTGAGTAGTTGCCATCCAATTTACTTCCTCTGTTCATTTTTACTTGACATACTATTAAAAAAATAATTAATGATATAAGTATTTACTAAACTATCCCCTATTAAATGATGTCTTGAAAAATGATATAGAAAATAAGTGTTTAATGTTGAGGAGGGTAAAATATGATTTTTTTTTGTATTTTCTTGATATGTCAGATAAAAAAAATAAAAATCTATTTTAAAAATAAATGATAAGTAAAAATGAACGGGGGACCATTTTTTTTTTGTCCACAAAAGAAATATCACATGGATGGTTGGAAAAGTAAAAGGAAAAAAATTATATTTATTTATGTAATGAACTAGATATATAATTTAGTACTATTTAAAAAAAAAAATTGTAATCTAAGAAAAATTATGAAATTATATTATTCTTATTATATAATTAACTAAAAATAACTAAATCATCACACAAATTAAAGTAAGGAAGATATTTCTACGATCCCATTTTATGTGACACAATTTTCTTTCTAGTTCATTTAAAAAAAGAATGTCATATTACTATAATTAAAAATAATTTAACTTAAAAATATCATTTCTATCCTTAATAAAATGAATTACTCCCTCCGTCCACAATTGTTTGTCAGGGTAAGGCCATGCACACCCCTCAAGGAAAATTTAATACAAGGTGTAATTTGACTAATATAACCCTACTATTCCAAGAATACCAAAAGTCCACATAACTTTTCAATTGAACTACACTATCATTAAGGGCAGAATTGGAAAAAAGTGACTAACTATTTCTTGATTGTTTAAATTGACAATTAATCTTGGACATCTATTTTTAGTATACCTGCCAAACAATTGTGGACGGAGGGAGTACAACCATACAAATATCTAAATATTATTTTAAATCATAAATTAAAAAAATCTTCCATTCTTAAACACTGATATATCAAACTACATGATGTCACATAAATAAAACGAAGAAAGTAGCATATAAGACATTAGTAATATTTTAATTGATATGAAATCATTGTTTGATTATTTAAATTCATATCATATCATCATAATGATAAATAAAACAATCATACGTTAAAAAAATATCTTGTAGCCATCACTAACTATTAGATCTGCAATCACAATTCACAATGATAATTTTTTACTGACCAATAAGTTTGTACTTTAAAAGATTAAGCAATAATTTTGTCATAGAGGGTAATAAATGCGAAATGGATGATACTTTTGTCATTTAGTTTTACAAATTATTATTCGTTTCATTTTACTTATTCATATATTTAAAAAGGAAAAAAGATAAATATATCCTTAACCTATCTTAAATGGTATGCTGATACCCTCCGTCATATTTTTGGGACATAGATGCCTCTGCCGTCCAAAATATAAAGCATATATACCCTTTATACTAACAGACATACACATGTCATAATCTTATCCACCGACTCGACATTTATTAAATATTGAATCGACGGATAAAATTGCGCTACATGTCCCTATTTAGTCTTCCGTTAGAGTGAAGGGCATATATGCTCTAGTTTTTGGATGGCAGGGACACCAATGTCCCAAAAGTTTGACAGACGGTATATGCATCCCATTTACGATAGATTGGAGTATATTTATCCTTTTTCCCTTTAAAAATATATATTTACTTTACTTGTTTATTTAATAAATATTTTTTTAAGTCTTTCCTCTTTCAATAATATGACACTACTAAAAATAGTGCAAAAGTCGATTGAAGGAAATCGATGAATTGAGTTGGTTCAAAAAAATAACGGGAAATCAATCCAATTTTTTTTTTAGGTTTTAAAATTATTTTAAAGAAAATCGTCGAACTTAAGAAAATACTTTAAAGAAGAAACTAACGGAGTTTTTTTGTGTGTGTTTTTTAATTAATGAAAATCAAGAGACTTCATCAATATAGTTGAAGTGCAAAATTGCAATTAAGGAGTATAAATAAAAACGATGAAAAATATTTTGTTAAAGAGTATATATGATTGAGTGATAAAATTATTCAATATCATTATAAATGTAAATACCTAGGTTGGATTTCAACTGCAGTGGCGTAGCCACAGCTACTTCGTGGTCAATATATGTTAAATTCTACATTTAAAAGATATATATTTAAAGTTGGACACTCTTGATAAAAGCTATGTCTTTGGTGCAGTGGTAATGGTGTGTCTATTTGAATGAAGGAATTTTGTGTTCGAACCCCAAATATCACAATTTTTTATTTTTTATTTTGACAGCACACACCATTAATAAAATTTCTGACTCCGCCACTAATTTCAAGTAACTACATTCTTTAATGTTATATTTCTAATATACCTATTATATTTGTCTTGTTAGATACTACATAAAGCTAAAGATTTCTGAAACTTTATCGTCCTTATGGTACAAAAAAAGACTAGGTAATTCTCGTGAAATGAAAAAATATAATTAAATTTGTAGATACGTAATTTTTTATCGAATATAAAGTTTTACACTATTTTTATTCCTTAAATATTTCTTCTAGGTTTACATTTAATATTTTATTTTTCATCTTATTTTAGTAAATTTATTTTAAAAGATTTGAAAGCTACAAAAATATATGTTTTCTTTTAATTTAAATTTTAATAAACCAGCTAGTATTTCTTAATTATATTTTTAGACTAGCTATTTGACTTTTCTTATATTTGATTAGTTCAAAATAATTAATTAATATATTTATTTATTATAATTTTTGTATATATATATTTAATCTAAAAAATAATAATAACCTAAACTACTCACAACATATACTACACCACTACTCACCCTTATTAACATACTACATATACACGACAAACAAAAAAAAAAAAAAAAACACACACGGGGACCAAAAAGAAAAAAAACAAACATGTTTGTTTTATTCTTTCTTTTCCAAAATTTACCAACACATTCACATCTTTTCTTTCTTTTTCTTTCTTTTCATACCAACACAATACATATATCACTCCGTACAATCAACAAAAGATTTATGGGTGTTTTAATCGAGCTTCGATCAAGATTTTGCGGTACTTATTTTCTTCATTTGAGGTATAACGTTGCCTTAAATCTTTAATTTATTTATGAAATTTGATGTAATTATTATGATAAGTTTTCTTACACTCTTGTTTTATTCATAATTTGATTGAAAATAAGAATGTGTTAAGAGTTATATCTCTTTTTAAATAGCTTTATTTGATGAAAAATTATTGTTGTTTATTTTATCCAATAAAGAATGAGATTTATTTTAGCAATTTATCATTATTTTGTTGGATTAATAAGAAATTACAATACGCGCATGCCTAATTTTGTCATTAACTTTAAGATAAAAAATAAAAATATAATATGTGTAGGCCTAATTTTAACATTAACTTTAAGGGTGAATAAGAATAAAAGAATGCAAGATAATCTAGAATTTATATTGTATCCTAGAAGTTTAGATTTATTTTATTTGATTTTATTTAATATTTTCTTATAATATTAGATGGGTTTTAGGCATGTTAAAAAAATATTTGTTTCAATTAAGAATGTGGTTACACATATTTTTTGAAACACTTAAAAGAAATTCAAGGGTGTGGTGACACACCTTGATAAAATTATGCTAATATATATTTTATTTAATTGAAATAAAGATGTGAAATATAGAATATTAGGTAACACATTCGAGAGAATGAAACAATTATGCTTCGAATCTATTAAATATCGAAACCAAGAATGCGGTTATGCATCTAGGTTGAAACCAAATAAAAGTTCAACAATAAAAATATGAGCGAAATTATAGCATATAAAATATGTCCACAAATAATTTAAAAGTAGGTAGAAGTCAATAAAAGCGACCGTGCTAGAACCACGAGACTCGAGGGATGCCTAATACCTTCCCCTCGGTCAACAAAATTACTTACTCGAATTTTTAGTTCGCAGACCATATAAAGAGTCATTTCCTTTTGATTAGGGATTAAACAAAAAGATGACTTGGAACATCATAACACAATTTCAAGTGGCGACTCTAACAAATAAAATAATTCCTAATCAATACCGTCACTAAAAATGAAAAAATCCTACCTGCCGTGCGAAAAAGAGGTGTGACAAAATTCCATGAATTTCATGCCAAAATAAAAAAAAGAAAATGAAAAAATATATCTTATAATATATTGTTCATAAAAATCATACATACAATTTGTTCATTCATTTCGATTCAATTTTTATATAAAAATCAAAACTAAATCAAAGTTAAGAAAATATCAATTAATTTTAATTTATGATTTAAATTAATTCTAAACCAAATCATGAACGCGTATTTAATTTCTTAGAAAACACGTGATAATAACTAGTAGACAGATCAACAAAGATTATAATAGAGTAGTAAATACTCTTTCATTCTTAACCAAAAATATCGAATTCGAGTCTCCCTTAATACAAAATCATCTCAATATAGGACTATCTGATATTGATTACTGAGTAAAAAAATAAAAAATAAATAGTATAGTAGACAAACCAAAAAGGAATGGAGAAACTGATCGGTCAATTTAATAATTAGCGGACAAATTTGTCGATATATACTATGGTCTATGCCACAAAAATGGCTTATAAACGGGTCGTACTTTTCCACAATAAATATACAATAAATATATGGACCATTTTTTATTTTACGTACAAACATTTCGTATCCACTAAATAACAAATTTAAAAAAACATTTTGACAGAAATGGAAGCTTCTATCCTTAAGAAAATATGAACTTAAATAATAATTAATTTAATATTATTAATCTTTCTTCATATTTATTACGATCAAATAATAATAAAATAAATAAAAAGTTAATTTTCTAAAAATAAGAAATATTTTGAATTAGTTTTTTTATGGTGACCATGACAAATAGTGGCAAAAGTTGATTTTTTATCAAGGTAATCAAAATATGGAAAATAAAAATACAGTGAAATTTAAGGGATATATAGTATATAGCGAAGCAAGTTAATCGATCTCTTCATTATTTATAAATTGAATAGTAAAATGATTTTATGGTTATCAATATGCCTGCTTTGTGAAAGGGACAATTTGGTCATTTAAAGAAAAACAGCTAGAAGTTTTATATTTTTTTTCTCGTTTTAATTTGTTTATATCTTATTTTTCAGTCAGTTATATATTTAAAAATTATGTAATCTTTTTAATTATAAATCACAAAATTATATTGGTGTTATATAAAGTGAAACAGAAAAAGTAACACATTATTTGAAATAACTAAAAAATACTTTAAATCACAATAATAAAACAACTTAAGAATTTAAAAGACACTCAAAAAATTCAATTAACTCTTGAAATTATATTAATGTTACATAAATTGAGAAAGAGGGAGTAACGTGTCTTATTTTAAAATGACTTAAAAAGTATTATAATTCAGAATAATTAACAACTTAAAATATTTAAAATTTCATTTTTTTTTATTAACTCTCAAATTTCTATCAATGCCAAATAAACTAAGCAATAAAAAGCAACATATATTATCTGAAAATTATGTAATATTATAAATTACTAGCTTAAAATATTTACAAATCATAAAATCAATTGACATTCAAAGTTTCATTTTTATCACATTAACCGAGACATGTCACGTGTGTGATATATTTGAAATTAAAAGATTAATTATATATATTTTTTATTTATTCAATCTATTACTTGAAGGAATAAATTTTCACATTTTGCTAGACGATAAAGTATATTAAACGGCGGAAGTATAAATGTACTCTCTCCGTTCTATTTACATGTTACTATTTTCAATTTTACGTGCATTACGAGATTAAATAATTTTATTATTTTATTTTTATTTAATTTCTTTTTTACAATCAACTTTTCAATTAATGAATATGAATTAATTTATTTTGATTAATTAATTTGATTAATAAACATGAATTATTCACTTCTTTTTTTTTATGTTGGTCTAATGTATATTTTTAAGGTAATAACTTACGAGGGTAAAATAGGAAGAATAATATAATTTATGCATTGATTTTATAAAATGACAAATATTATTGATCAACTATATATAATAAATATGATATATAAAAAAGAACGGAGAGAGTATTCCATTTTATATTATTAAAAATGAAGATTTTGAAATAAACGACAAACAACAAGATGTGTCTCTGCTTCTTCTTCTTCAAAGTCCACTGACTCATGGATTTCTTCCCAAGAAATTGCTACCTTTTTTATTCATCAATCAAATCCACATCCACTTTTTTTTTTAAATGTAAAATTTAAAAAATTATAATTATTTTTTTAATTATGTAAAACAATTTAGATATATTGTTATCATAAGTGAAGGAGGTTAATATTTTAAAAATAATTCCCTCTTACTTATGTGACAACCTCAAGTAGGCAGGGTTAGGGTTCATTTGAACCTCATTCCAGAGGAAATTATGTTATTTATATATATATATATATATATATATTGAATTTGCTTCGTTTAGATTATGTGTTTATTTCTTTATATTTTGATTATTTTAATATTTTTTTTGGGTTTCATTACTTATTTAGTGGAGTTCAAACCTACAACACTAGTATGGAAAACATTTGCACGTTTTCTTTCTTATCACTGAATCGTCAATCAATTTTATTAAAAAATTACAAATTTAGAAATATATATGTATATAATCCAAATATAAAATCCATAAAAAACTACTGAATTCGACCAAATTCACGAACCCCACTTAGCTCCTCCCCAAAAGTACTTATAAAATTGCATGTCACACTCGTCAAACCAAGGGCATCTTTGATCCCCCAACATATGGTATATTAAAATCATTTCGCCATCTTTCAGGATAAATTGTTGTTCTCAAAAATGTTAATGATTTTTATATGCCAGAACAATTTTATAATCATGATTATATCATAAAAAGTAAAAATATAAAAGTTGAATTTCAAAATTAAGTTATTTTTAAGGAAAAAGTCCGGATATATTTATCATTTTTTGCTATTTAAAGTCGATATACTTTTGGTTATAAAAATGACATATAAATATCCACTTTATATCTTTGATAACTTTGGAACCAAGAGGCCTCGATTCGTGTTTCCTTCAATATAGAGTCACCTTTATTAAGAGTGTTTTATCCTCAATATAAGATTTTTCGGTACGAATTTAAATTTAGTCGAACTCTAATGTAGATGCCGGATATCAAATAAGAAAAAAAAAAAACTTTGGAAAATTAATAACTTTGATGAGAAAAAGAATTGTACTTCTAACACTTTGCCGGAAGACCACATTGTCTTTGTCGACGACTTGTTAAAATGAACTATATAGTATATAGTATAATGACTTGATGACATTAGGAGTGAAAAATTAGAAGCTACAAAGAAATAGACTTCTGTCTATATTGAACCAAATAAACCAAATGAACTAGCTGTTTCTTGTTCTTGAAATAGTAATATCTACCCTCTTTAGCTTTCTGTGCTGGTGAGTTTCATTCATAAAGATTATTTTTTTTAAAGTTTTTTGCTTGAAACCCAAAAAGCATCTATCTTTATGCATGACAAATTATTGAGTTTTTTTTTGTGATGATGAGATTGGATTATTTGATTTTTTGCCTTTATGATTTGACTGTATAAAATCTTGAAAAAGGTATGAACTTTATGCCAAAGAGAGCTTTTTCTTCATAGCTGTTGTCATATTGCTGTTAACTTTTGCTAAAGTTGGTTCCTTTTTTGTGTAAATATTTTCTCTACATGAATCTTTTGTTGTACAATGCTTCAACCTAGCAGCTGATAATTCTTTTTGGTTACTATGGTCTATGAGTGGTCTCTTTCTCCTTCATTTCACACTTTTCCTGTGGATTTCTTATCTTTTTAGTTCTTAATCTTTTTTTGTTACTATGTTCTTTTTCACCCTTTTTCTCTTTTGTTATGGGGGGCTATAATATGTTTTCTTCATGAATAAAGAATCAATTTTTTTGTGTGTTTGTGTGCAGGAAGTCAGGGAATGGAGATTCAGTGGATATAGAAACATAAAGGATGAATCTTGTATGGTTTAACATGGATATTGGAAAAAATATGTCTTGGTTAACATCACTTTCTTGTTCTACATCTACACTAGAATCTGATTCAGGAGTGGTTGAATGGCTAAGATTCATTTTCCTCTCTCCATGTCCTCAGAGGACTATGGTATCTTCCATTGATCTGTTGCTTTTGCTTATTTTCATGGTGTTTGCAGTACAGAAGTTGTACCCAAAGTGGAGGTCTATTGACCATACTAATAACTCTGGCATTGACAAGCCTCTCATTGCACACAGCAGGGTTTCTGTAAGAACCAATCTTTGGTTTAAGGTGTCTTTGATTTTGTCAGCTATTTTAGCTATATGTTCTATAGTTTTATGCATTTTGGTTCTTGGGGGAAGTAACCGGTCGCCTTGGAAGGTCATAGATGGAGTATATTGGTTGTTTCAAGCGATTACACATGTTGTGATCACTATACTAATAGCTCATGAGAAAAGATTTCGAGCTGTTTCCCATCCGATGTCCCTGCGTGTGTTCTGGATTGTAAACTTTGTAGTTATGAGTTTGTTCTTTGGTTGTGGGGTTACAAGGTTGGTCTCATTTAAGGAAATTGATCCTAATCTAAGAATGGATGATATAAGTTCATTAGTTGCATTTCCTATTTCTGTTGTTCTTTTCATTGTTGCCATTAAGGGCTCGACCGGAGTTGCGGTAATTAGTGATTCTGAAACTCACATAGATGATGAAACCAATGGGTATGATGAATCACTTGTGGATAAATCCAGTGTTACTGGTTTTGCTTCAGCCTCTCTATTATCAAAAACTTTTTGGCTTTGGATGAACCCTTTACTGCAAAAAGGTTACAAGTCACCTCTCAAGATTGATGAAGTTCCTTCGCTTTCGCCACATCATAGAGCAGAAAAAATGTCTCTACTTTTCGAAAGGAATTGGCCTAAACCTGAAGAGAACTCGAAGCATCCTGTCCGAACAACATTGCTGCGTTGCTTTTGGAAGGAAGTTGCATTTACTGCCACCCTTGCAGTAATTAGGGTCTGTGTGATGTATGTAGGGCCAACACTCATAAATAGGTTTGTTGATTACACAGCAGGAAAGCGGACATCTCCTTATGAAGGATACTACCTCATAGGAACTCTCTTAATAGCCAAATTTGTGGAAGTTCTGACCTCTCATCAGTTCAACTTTAACTCCCAGAAGCTTGGAATGCTCATTCGATCCACACTTGTCACTTCTTTGTATAGGAAGGGCTTAAGGTTGTCATGCTCAGCTCGGCAGGCTCATGGTGTTGGGCAGATTGTAAATTATATGGCTGTGGATGCTCAGCAGCTGTCTGACATGATGCTACAATTACATTCCATTTGGCTCATGCCACTGCAAGTTTCTGTGGCTTTAGCCATCCTTTATACCAGCCTTGGTGCTTCAACTGTTGTAACACTAGCGGGACTTGCAGCAGTCATGGCATTTGTGGTGTTTGGAACTAAAAGAAACAACAGGTTTCAAAGTCACATCATGAAGAATCGTGATTCCAGAATGAAGGCAACAAATGAGATGCTTAATTATATGCGTGTTATAAAGTTCCAGGCATGGGAAGAACATTTTAACGAGAGAATTCAATCCTTCCGTGAATCGGAGTACACATGGTTGTCCAATTTCTTGTACTCAATAGCGGGTAATATTATCGTCTTGTGGAGTGCGCCTCTTCTAGTGGCTACACTCACTTTTGGAAGTGCAATTTTGTTGGGAATTCCACTTGATGCAGGGACAGTGTTCACTGCAACTGCTCTCTTCAAGATGTTGCAAGAACCAATCAGGGCCTTCCCTCAATCCATGATCTCACTTTCACAAGCAATGATATCTCTTGAAAGATTGGACAAATATATGATCAGTAAGGAGTTAGTGGTTAAATCAGTGGAAAGACTGGAAGGTTGTGGGAGTACAATTGCTATGAAGGTGAAAGATGGAACTTTTGGTTGGGATGATGATAACAGTGAAGAAGCTCTGAAAGATATAAATTTTGAGATCAGAAAGGGTGACCTTGCAGCTGTAGTAGGGACAGTTGGGTCGGGAAAGTCCTCCCTTCTCGCATCAGTACTTGGTGAGATGCACAAGTTATCGGGTCAGGTATGGATCTTATCCTCGTAGCATATGCTTCTGTGTGATTGATTTATACAAATGTAAACAGACTGCCAATTACCTTTTGCTTCTTGTTGATATCTGCATAGCCTCTTCAGTGTTATTAAAAAATAATGTAGACAAGTGTGTATAGTGGAGGTCTTATATGAAGAACAATTACAATCAAACTAGTACCTATCAAAATATATTTTTCTTATAGGTTCGCTGATGCATAATCATTGGTGTATCGTTTGATCTCCACTGAATCAGCACTATTACTTGCCAAACAGGTGTCAGACTAATGTGCTTTTACTCCTTTTTGCACCAAATCTTAATAGTCCTTGCTCCTAATGAACTTCAAACACGTAATATGAACACCTAATGCAAGATCTAAGGACCAAATATTATCATTTATGTTGCATTAGCTGATTAGTTACTTGACACGTCATGTTTTACATTGTTTGCTTGGTTGTCTATCTTCTGGATTAACAATCTTGAATGCAAATACAGCCAATGCTGATCAATTAGTTTGTGTTGTCCTCTGTTTGTCCACTCTGGTGCCTCACTGAAACTACGTGGGCGATTCATACTTAATCTACATGAATTAATTCACCTATTCCTTAAATATTGAGTGATATGATAAGAGAAAAAATCCTTATATATCTAACCATCTGCTAACTTGCTTTTGCCTACCCTTGTTCGACAGGTCACAGTTTGTGGTTCAACTGCCTATGTTGCACAAACATCATGGATTCAGAATGGCACGATAGAAGAAAATATCCTGTTTGGTATGCCAATGAACAAAGACAGGTACAAGGAAGTAATCCGGGTCTGTTGCTTGGAGAAGGACTTGGAAATGATGGAGTTTGGAGACCAGACAGAAATAGGAGAGCGTGGCATCAATCTCAGTGGCGGCCAGAAACAGCGAATTCAGCTTGCAAGAGCTGTTTATCAGGACTGTGATATTTATTTACTTGATGATGTCTTCAGTGCAGTTGATGCTCACACTGGCTCTGAAATCTTCAAGGTTAGAACTCTTCAATGTCATACCTCTTGGCGATATAACTGAAAATGGAAATTACACTGTTCCCTTCTGCTAATTATATGGGCTACCAGAGGAAAACAGAACTCTGCTATTTATGGATTTTGGATGACTAGTTTCCCCAGTAAACACACCTCATTTTTTTGGAGGAAGATGTGAAAGTGGCAAGCTATAAACCCAAAAAGCACACCCGAAAAAAATTATTTTCAAGTTTGGCAGGCTTGATCCATGAACTCTTGCTACTTACTGTCCACATTATTTTAGGGACCAAAGAATACCGTCTCCTTCTATGTTACGCTTTAATATGTATCGAAGGAGGCAATATGATGATTCTTGTTATCTCTCCCCCTTTTGAAAATTCTTATTACTACATTCATTTTCCGTGAAGTTGACAATTCATATAATGCTATATGTGAATACTTTGATTCTTTGACTTGGTGTCATATGTATTTTCAACCATCACACTTTGAAGCTCCGACTTATTTTCTCTTATAATGTCCAGCTGAAAATTTCATACTCTTTTGCAGGAATGTGTGAGGGGAATTCTTAAAGATAAAACCATTTTGCTTGTCACACACCAAGTGGACTTCTTGCATAATGTTGACCTCATCCTTGTAAGTTTTGGAGTGTGGTTCTCGTCTTCCTAAACCTCTTTGGAACCAAGTGTCAAGAGTAGTGTTGTTTGGTTTCTATAAAACCTGAACTTTGTGAACTTTTTTTCTTGAAGGTCATGCGAGATGGGATGATTGTGCAATCTGGCAAGTATAATGAGATACTAGAAGCTGGCATGGATTTTAAAGCACTAGTAGCTGCACATGAGACCTCTTTAGAACTTGTTGATGTGGAAACCAACAATGAGAGCACCGCTTCCCTCGAAGTATCAAAATCTTCTCGCGGATTATCTAAACACGGGGAGGAAAATGGAGAGGATAACTCTCAGCAGTCTACAGCTGATAGGGGTAACTCAAAACTTATAAAGGAAGAAGAAAGAGAAACTGGAAAAGTTAGTCTTGGGGTGTACAAGCAATATATTACTGAAGCTTTTGGATGGTGGGGTGTGGTGCTAGTTTTGTTGTTTTCTTTCTTGTGGCAAGGTTCTCTAATGGCAAGTGATTATTGGCTGGCATATGAAACTTCAGCAGATCGTGCCATGTCCTTCAATCCTTCTTTGTTCATTGAGATATATGGTATTATTGCACTTGTTTCTTCTTTGTTGATAGTGGCAAGGATGTATTTTGTGACACTCATGGGGCTTAAGACGGCCCAAATATTTTTCGGAAAGATTCTTCACAGCATACTGCACGCTCCTATGTCTTTTTTTGACACAACACCTTCTGGAAGAATTCTGAGTCGGGTAACTTTCTGAAAACGAGTTTGTGCATTTGCATGTAATTTTCAAAGTCTGTTGCTTAGATGATCAAATGAAGACAAGTATCCAGTGCATGTTTTACTGATGTCATATTTTTATATAGAAATTTATTTACTGATGTTGAGATGTTTTGGTTATTTCTGCAGGCATCTAATGATCAGACCAACATTGATGTATTCCTCCCGTTTTTTATGAATCTCACTTTGGCCATGTTTGTCACCCTGCTTGGCATCATCATCATCACATGCCAATATTCTTGGCCAACCACACTACTTTTGATTCCTCTAGGTTGGCTAAATGTCTGGTACCGGGTACGAGCATTCCCTTTCTCTCTCTCTCTCTCTCTCACACACACACACACACACACAGTCTCGTCTTTTTTCTTGTTTGAACTCAAATCCAAATCCATTTCTTAACCTTCTTCTAAAGGCAATTAGTTCCTGAGCATTTTGCCTGAAAGGTAATGTTGATTAAAAGGGAAACTTCTTTATTTGTTCTGTCCAGCTAAAACTTTTTATTTCAAATGTGGTTAGCTATGTATCTCAGTAGTAATTTTTATTATTATTTGCAACTTTGATCAAAAGATGTGAGGCGTGCGTGCTGTTTCTTGACGGCTCAATACTAAGCTCACATCTACATTGGTTGCCCTAGAATTTTCAACTTTTTATTGACAAGAAAAAGCTTTGGGCAGATAGACTATAGTCGAAATAACAGTAAATTCATTTCTGGTTTACAGGGATATTATCTTGCAACATCTCGTGAATTGACTCGGCTTGACTCAATTACAAAAGCACCTGTTATTCATCATTTCTCTGAAAGCATCTCAGGTGTTATGACTATACGTTGCTTTAGGAAGCAGGAGATGTTTAGTCAAGAAAACGTTAACCGAGTGAACGCCAATCTGCGAATGGATTTCCACAACAATGGATCCAATGAGTGGTTGGGCTTCCGACTGGAACTGCTTGGAAGCTTGCTTCTCTGTGTTTCTGCAATGTTCATGATTGTCTTACCTAGCAGTATCATCAAGCCAGGTGTGACACCCGTCCAATGGTCATTCATGGATTATCAGGAATTCTAGTTTTGATAATCCTTTTCTATTTTGATCTGCCTCCTCTACCGAAAAAGGAAATGAGTATGAGGAAAGAGAATACGCGTTCAGCATAGTCTTTCTATGCAGAATTTTCTTGCTATCTACTTGTTTCAAGTCAAAATCTTACTTCTACCTCCGGGCATTTCAATTTTTTGTATCCTATCCTAATTGACAATCAGATTTTGTCAGCAAAAGTTACACATACCTGCTTCACCTCACCTATAAATATAGAACAAGTTAACTGTTACCCAATCTATGGGAATCACTTGTCTTGAACAACTATATCTAGAGATCTTTTCCTTCTTCTGTGAAGTAATGCATATACATACATTAAGAGAACGCGCACTTGCTGACTGAAATAGTAGATAAATCCAAGTGGTCATAGTAGTTTTTTCTATCTTAGCTATCAGGATATTCCATACAAATGGACAAACATTTAATCATGCATTCATCTGTACTAGAAAAAGTCAAAAATTCTCAACCAAGAGTACAAGAAACTTCTAATTTGGACAAGGAAGGCCTGTGGACCAACATGATTCTAGCTTCGTCTATTCTTTCCTTCAGTTTTTTCGTTGTACTTATCTCCGTGTTTTACCTGGAGCTGAAGTAAACTAATATTCTTCTTTTTCTTTTTGCAGAGAATGTTGGCTTATCGTTATCATATGGTTTGTCCCTTAACAGTGTGCTATTCTGGTCCGTCTTTGTGAGTTGCTTTGTGGAAAACAAAATGGTTTCTGTTGAAAGATTAAAACAGTTCTCATGCATACCATCAGAAGCTGAGTGGCGAAAAAAGGATTTTGTCCCACCTTCAGATTGGCCGAACCATGGCAATGTTGAGCTTGAAAACTTACAAGTAATAATTCCAACTGATATTCACTAGCCTACAGATTCTTAAATTTTAAATATGTTACATTGAATCTCTGTATTGTTTATTCTACTGGTGAACAGGTTAGATACCGTCCAAACACTCCTCTAGTGCTTAAAGGAATTACTCTCAACATTAGAGGGGGAGAGAAGATCGGTGTTGTTGGTCGTACTGGAGGTGGAAAATCAACACTAATTCAAGTTTTCTTCCGTTTGGTGGAGCCTGCAGCTGGAAGAATAGTCATTGACGGCATTGACATATCCAGGCTCGGGCTTCATGATCTTAGATCTCGCTTCGGAATCATTCCCCAAGAACCAGTTCTTTTTGAAGGAACTGTGAGAAGCAACATTGACCCCATTGGACAATATTCAGATGATGAAATTTGGAAGGTAATGTAACTTTCTGAGTGAAATAGTTTACGAACTACCTCAAATGATAAACGTAAAATTAGCCAAAGCATGTCTAGACTGCTGAGACTTTGGATTATAATTCTGTAAGAGCAACATACTAGTTGTTAATGAGAAAAAAGCAAATACTCCCATACATTGTTTTGTTATCTTCTAGGAATTCCTCTAACATGAAATTTTGTTCATTGTAGAGCCTCGATCGCTGCCAACTAAAAGATGTGGTGTCTTCAAAACCCGAAAAACTTGACTCACCAGGTAACTTTTCCTCTTCTATGTCATCGTTGTGATTCTCTGCTGAATTACACAACCAACTTTGATGCTCATTGAATATATGTATACTGATAAGTGAATACTGTTATTGGGGAATTATAGTTGTTGATAACGGAGATAACTGGAGTGTCGGCCAGAGGCAGCTTCTTTGCTTGGGAAGAGTGATGCTAAAACGCAGCAGACTTCTATTTATGGACGAGGCAACCGCCTCTGTTGATTCACAGACAGATGCTGTGATTCAGAAAATCATCCGCGAGGACTTCAACGCCTGTACTATAATCAGCATTGCCCACAGAATACCAACAGTCATGGACTGTGATAGAGTTCTTGTTGTAGATGCAGGTTTGGATTTCTCTCCTCTTACTTTGTACCTTATTTTGAATCTGGTAAATGATTAATAACATGTTTGATGGCTGGTTAGAAAGTAAGTTATTTCATATATAAAACTAATACGGTGCTTGGTTTGCAATGTACAAACCGACATAACTAATATCTGCATAAAATAATACATAGATTCCCTCATAACTAATCCCTGCATCACTAATAAGCTATCAAATGACCTCTTCATGTAATTAACCTACTATAGCCGGTTATTTGTCTTTTTTTGTCCGAGTTACAAATTTTATTTATTATGAGTAGTTACATGTAAAGTTTCTTTTGGCGTTGTCTGTGTATAGAAATTAAACTCTTTTCTTAACCCCAAACATCTCATTTTCATGCAGGAATAGCAAAAGAGTTTGACAAACCATCTCATTTGCTGGAAAGGCCTTCACTTTTTGGGGCTTTGGTTCAAGAATATGCCAACAGATCATCTGAGCTCTAACCACACACCATTTTGGCTTTTCTTGGTGTTTTGCTTTAATTTGCAAAATACCTATCCAAATATTTACATTAGATTTCCAAATAGTATCATCTCCTACTAGTCTATTTAGTAAATTTTGTTGAGTTGTAACAATATTGGCATTAAAACAATTGTAGTTGCTGTTTCCATTAATAAAAAACAACTAGGTTATTTTATGTAGGCTGATTTTTCCTCTTCCAATTCCCAACGGTTAGAGTTGAAGATGGAGTTGTGTGTGGTTATACTTTTGCAAAGACTATTTGAAATAATGTTTATGTTTGAATGTATCTAAATATAACTTCAAAAGTGAAAAGTGAGTTGAAAAACAGGTTATAAGCATTCAAATTTTGGAGAAGTTTTTATGCGTGTTTTTAAGCATCCTTTATGTAAATAAATTAATCATAAAGTATGCCATTTTTTATTATTATACTCATTAGTCTCAATAAGGCGTAAACCTCAACAACTCCTTGTCCTTTTCATCCGGAGGTGGCGTTTATCTAGCTAACGAGCAACTGCTTCGTCTTTACCCACTTAGTGTACTTAGGATTTGAGGACTTCTTTTAATCGTCTGTGAATTGGTTGGGCTGAAGCGAGAGAGAGCTTCTCGGTAGAGGTAGTCAAGCTAAGAGCTAGAAAATTGCAATTCGGTTAAAAGCCAGTAGCACGATAGCTGTGCTGGCGCTTGCGACAACGCCTCTGGAGCCGCCCCTGTTCTGGAGCCAGCGGGTTCTGAATGACCTCCCTCTCCCTGTAGGTCGAGCTTAGTTTCAATTAAGGTCAAAATGTATAATTAAAGGATGTGGTATATTGTGTATGGTTAACTTATCTGTGTTATATAAAAACACTTTATAAGGGCCTGTTTGGATTGACTTAAAAAAAGTAGCTTTTAAGTCAAAAATAAAAAGTCAAACTGAAATGAGTTTTAAGTCAAAAAATAAAAAGTAAGGAGAGACCTACTTTTGGGTTTTGACTTATTTTAAGTCATTTTAAACTTATTTTAAGTTATTCTTGATCTTGCCAAACACTTCTTAACTTATTTTAAGTCATTTTTGACTTATTTTAAGTTATTTTTTATATTTGCCAAACACTTTCAGAAGTAAAAAACCGACTTAAAAGTAGGTTTGACCAACTTTTAAGCCAATCCAAACACCCTCTAAGTTCAAATGCTTAATTAAAAGTTAAAACATACTACATTTGAGTAAAAGCCCTTGACATGAATAATCAATCCTTGACCCCTCTTATGAGATACCACCTAATGCACCAATTCAACCATCTTTATGAGTGTAAAATAAAAGAGTCAATGATATAAAAAAAAAACACACTTAAAATATTTAGGTTTTTCGAGTTTCATACCTGAACAATCAGGTGTGTGAGTTTCCTATCTAAACTATCACCAACTATTTATCAAAAACACCAAATTATCCGTTATTCCTTTTTTCTCCTTGAAAATATCACCTTCGTTCAGATAGATTAAAATAACTAAACGAAGGAAAAAAGAAATTCACGCACGTGATAGTTAAAAGTATGAAACTCGAAAAAACCCGAAAAAAGGTCATTACCCTCCCTTTTATAATTATTCTGAAATTTTATAAATTAGACTTGTCCAAACTAGCAGAAGGGTTTATCAAAACACAATCCCCTTAAACCCTAGCCCCTCTTTCACACAGAGATGGGTGGTTCACGGCGGAAGTACAAGAGATCAAGGACAAAAGTGAGAGTCGGTTTGCCGAAGAAGAACCCTAATGTGTTCAAACCGGCGTTTTCTCTTCCACCGAAGCTCCGATCACTGGTCAACTCTCACTGGGATGATAAAGGCAGCGTAATCGACAATTACAAGTCATTTGGCGTCGTTTCGAACCCTAATTTGCTTGGTGTTCGTTGCCGGACCTCTCATATGATTGAAACTGACTCTCTTCAAGTTCCGCCGCTGAAGAAGCCGCTACCTACCTCTGAGGATGATGATGCCGATGCGTTCGAGGATCTGGATGATTCTGGCAGTGAGGTTGAGGAAGACGGTGAGTCCGTTTTACAGTAGTCTTAGTTGCTGTTCACTGTAGGAATTCAATTGTTTTAATTAACTGTGCCGACTTAATCTCAGACTTTATACCTGTTTTGCTCCATTTTTCATTAATATTATTGCTAAAAATTTAGTCTTTTGAGGGAAATTGAGGGTTCACTATAACTAGAGGCTCTTAACACTGACCTAATGTAAGTGTAACGATACAACAACAACAACATACCTAGTGTAATCCCACTAAGTGGGGGTCTGGGGAGGGTAGAGTGTACACAGACCTTACCAGTTACTACTACCTCGAGGAGGTGGAGAGGCTGTTTCCGAAAGATGTAAGCTTAACGATAATTAAGCATTAATTCCTGCTGGTTGGTGTTGCAATTTTGTTTACACCAGAAAAGTTGTGCTGAGCTAAAAGTTCTATGATGTAGCTTGAATATGATTAGACTGGGTTATTGCTATAATGCTATTGTTGTTTGATATATTAAATGCATAGATTTGAGACTGTTTATTGAGTATGAAGAGCACTGGCAAGATATACTATCTGGGTACTGAGATAAATATCTTTAGCTTGGTTGTTGAGTTCGTTCGAGCGTTTCTGAGCTGTGGGTTACCATAGTGGATGGGTATATTAGATTATGAAAGCATATGTTTTGTATCTTTTTGCTTCAACTTCATAACTTGCTTTCACCAGAAAGAAAAATACTACTATAATGAAGAGGAGTTCTTTCCTTCTGCTAAAGAAAATTTACCTGTAGGTCATTTTTTCCTCCTCTCTTTGTAAGAAGTTTCTTTGCTACGGAACCTTTACATTGTATCTGGAATGGTATCAAATGATAGTGGGAACTTCAATTGGAAACTAAAAGCACTATGCACAACTTTTATGTCATGGAGAAGAAGCTTCCAATTAAGTTAGTTGGGAGTTCATCTATGGAGAAATGGAAGAGAGAGGGGTTGTTAGAGGCTGCACATTAAAATGCCATTTGAATAGTCTTTTAGGATGAATAAACAAATTACTTTTGCAGGATTAAGATAAATGTCTAGATTCATGTTTTGCTCTTCTAACTGCATACCGGCATGATGAATGATATAGTTGGTGAAGCATTAGTATAGTTGTGAAGACAATTTAAGTTTAATAAGAGGCTGATCCTTGCGTTTCTGTTTATCATATCATTCGTACTCCATAATATTAATATGCAATAATTTGATTCTTGAAATATAGATCTTAAGTCAGCACTTGGGAAGAAACGAAGGGATGGAAAAAGTGCCCCTCTGCAACCACTGACTACCATACAACGAGTTTATATTAGCAGGCTTGTGGAGGAGTATGGAGATGATTATCAGGTAATAATGGGAGATTTACAAAGTCATTTAGCATGTATTTGCTCTGTTGTTTTCTCACTGGAGACTGTTTTTCTCCCTCTTTGCAGAGCATGTTGATGGACACAAAACTCAATAAGATGCAGCATTCTGTAGCAACATTAGAGAAGCTCTGCAAAAGATATCACATGTACAAGGATAAAAATCCATTACTTGTTGGCACTTAAAACACAATCCGGGATAATTCACATGACAATATGATTCTAGCTAGATCTAAGACTCGGTAGGGTCACTCATTCATCAGGGCTGATCTGGTGGCTTTCCTTTTTCTTTTCTCTCTTCGCCTTTTGGTTTATTAGTTTTGAATGGAAGAGCAGGCGGTTGGTGTGATTGTTAGCCAATCTTCACACATCAAAGTTCTTGTATTATTAGGCTGCATTTACAGCAGTGACGGAAATGAAGAAATCCCGGATGTATTTAGCTTATTTTCCCTTTCTGCTGTTGGATTTTGTGGTTTCATTGTAAAATGAGATAGGTGTCGAATGGTGGCTGTTTATTTATAATACAACTCTTGACAAGAAGTAATAGTTTCTACATTTTTTAGGAGTTCCTTTGCGCTGCACCATAGTTGTTCATTTTTTTGTAAGTGTGATTTTTATCATAATCGCGTGCTCAACTGCTCATTCCTAAAGGCATATCTATTGAGGTGGTTTTTTTTGTGATCAATCTAATCTCTTTCAAAATTATAAATGTTTGATGGTTGTTTTGATCTCTTTGACATGATTAAAAAGAGATGTCTAATAGTTCAACTATAATTTCTGAAGAGAAAATCATGCCACTTACAATTTCTCAAAGGTAAACTTATCTTGTAATTTTTGTTGAAGATAAAGATCGAGTAAATCTACATTGTACAATAGAGTTGGGCTAGAACTAGGCCATGTAAGGGTAGTAATAGTAGTTAACCTCTACTCTTGTACTTACATATCCTAGTCTTAGTCCGACTTTAACTCCTTAACAGCCAACATAGTTGTACCTTGTTGATGAACTTGATTCTTATCTTTAGCTTAATCCTCATCTTCAACAATTTCTTCTCTGCTCCAACTTCAAATGGAGTTATAAATGCTCAATATTTGTTCTTTACCACCAAGGGATATCATGGAAATATTATCTTGTCATCCGTAATTAAAGTTTCATATTGAAAGAGAGTGAAAAAGTTCTTAATGCGAATCAAGATTTTGAGCCAGGGAAGTTCAAATATTAAATGATTAAGCAAACAAAAACACAGAGAATCTTAGTTGAAACTAAATGAATGTTTGAACGATTGAAGTTGAAGAATCAACGAGTGAGCCAATAGTAAAGTCCAGAGCAGGAGCATTAAGGTTGGCAATGGCCGCTTCCTGCCTTGCTGGTTGAATTTCGCAAGTTACCGAAAATCGACACCACCTATCCAAGCAAGAGTTGTGCTCTCGCAGAAAAGAGGGAAATTGAGAGGGAAAAAAAGAAGAATTTATAGAAGGAAAGGAGATCCAAGTTCTAAAATATGTCATAAACATTTACGTGACTATAATATCATTAATGGTAAGTTGAACATTTTAAAGCTAAATTATTACTGAATAGAAATGTGACATTATTTTTGAAATGAAAAATATCATTAATGGTAAGTTGAACATTTTAAAGCTAAATTATGACTAAATAGAAATGTGACTTTTTTAAACGAAAAAAAAAGAATATTAGATAAATTGATAGGGAGGGAGTAATTGGAGAGTTGAGTTCCACAACAAATGTTCTAATAAAATTAAGGCTTAAGTTACTTAATAATTGTCACACCCCTTTTCGCGCTGCGGAAAGAGTTTTTCCAATTTATGTGACTTTATTGATTGAAGATTATTATTTTTTAGAGTCGTCACTTGGAATTGAGTTATGATGTACCAAGTCACCTTTTTGTTTAATACTTAATCAAAAGGAAATGACTCTTTATATGGTATGCGAACTAGAAATTCGGGTAAGGAATTCTGTTGACCGAGGGGAAGGTATTAGGCATCTCTCGATTCCCGGGTTCTAGCCCGGTCGCTTTTATTGACTTATTCTTGACTTATAATATTTTTGGATATATAATTTTCAGGCCATGACTTATTCACATTTTTATTGTTGAACTTTCATTTAGTCTCAACCTAGATGTGTAACCGTATTCTTGATCTTGGCATTTAGAGGCATAACTGCCTTCTTCGCATCACACTTAATAATGTTGTCTATGAGTCTCTGGTTTAAACCAATGAAAGTCGACCATATTACTGGATAAGGTGTGTCACCACAACCTTGAGTTTATTTTTAAATGTCTCAAAAAAGATGCGCAACCGCATTCTTAATTGAAACAAATATTTTTAATATACCTAAAAGTTCATCTAAAGTTAAGAGAAAATATTTATTCCTTAAAAAAATAAATCAAATAACATAAAACAAATCTAAACTTCTAAGGTGCATGATAAAATTTTAGATCAATATTACATCTTTTTTTTTATTTACTCTTAAAGTTAATGTCAAAATTAAGCACGGGTAGCAATTTCTTACTAATCTAACAAAACAATAACGAATTACTAAAATAAATTTCTTTTTTTTTGTTTGATAAAATAAAAGCGATTTTTTGTAGCCTAATAATCTCTACTTTATCCTTATTGGCATCTAAGTTAAAACAAAAACACAATCACAACTCGTTCATTTTCAAGAAATAACAACCAACAAATAAAAATAAATAAACTAAGATAGCCACCAATTAAAACTGTCTCAATTCATTAAAGGAAAAAATGACAAATATACCTCCGAACTATCGTAAATGGTATGTGTATACCCTTTGTTATACTTTAGGGTTATTTATACCCTTACCGTTAATTTTTTAGGTTGTGTATACCCTTAAAATTAACAGAGGGACACGTGGCTTCATCTAAACAATTTGCCTAAATTTATTTTAATTTTTGTGTCCATAAATTAAAAACCACCCATCTAACCCACCCATGACCCATTTATCTTAAACAAATTTGGGTAAACATCTCTTTCAGTTGCTTCGACGTTTTCATCATTGTTTCCAAGGGCCGATTCTGATGCCTTGAACCCAGGCGTCAACGATTCCGCCATCTACGACAAGCATATTGTCCTTCTCCCTCCACCGCGCGCGTTTGATTCTCTTAGCTCTTTCTTTGCAGCATATGAAAGCCCCAAAAACATTCACAACGAAAGTCTTGTTGAAATCCTATTTGTGTTAAAGATTGTCGAGTATTTTCCGTCGAGTATGCTGGCGGTATTGATAAGGATGTTGACCGGCAATTGAAAATCCAATTTTATAACGTCAAAGAGAAATTTGACTTGATCTGGATTGGAGACATTGAATTTGATGGCGATGGCGTGTGGTAATTGGGGTGAAATTGATCAGGGATAAATGAGAATTTACTGTAATTTTTTATTCCCTTGTCCTCACAGGTCCTTCACTGAAGAATCATTCCAACAACACATTTCCAAATGCGTACACGTCGAAATTTTGTGTCGCTACTCTTGTCAGTTGGAACTTCGACAATATATAACCTCTCACGCCTTCAAACTCGCGAGCCTTAGTCGATGATCCACCATAATCCGACTTTGAATCTGTTGATGCCTCCTCGTAGATCTCACCGTCTTTCCATACGGTTTTGCTCCCGCTTCCACTGCAAAGCACCATTGTTTAAAATGACAATTTTTGCATTAAAAGAAGGTTCTGTGACAATGATTCCATTGCTCTTAACATGCTTGTGAACTTCATCGATCTTCAAACCAATAGTGTTGAGTATATAATCCAGATCGTGAGCAACATCAGTAGCGATTTAGATTCTTGACATTAGCTGGGGAAGAGAGCAAAGCGAGGGAGCTTGGATGTGGGTTAGTTTGTATTTGGGTGGGTTGTTTAGTTTGCCGGGTGGGGCTTTTGTTTTTGGGTAAAAATTTAGCAAATATCGGGTCGGCAGGTAAGATTGAGACACGTGTAAAACCGTTAGTGTAAAGGATATATATGTTCCAAAATTTGGATGGTAAGGACACTGGTGTCCTAAAAGTATAACGAAGGGTATACACATACCATTTACGATAGTTCGGGGGTATATTTGTCCTTTTTCCCTTCATTAAATAGAGATATGCTAAACACTTAACTCACTATTCATTTTAATCAAATTATAAATAAAATAAAATATAACAAAACTTATCATAAAATTACATCAAATTCCATAAATAAATGGGAAAAGGCATAAGTACCCCCCCAGCCTATGCTTGAAATCCCTGAGACACACCTAATCTTTACTAAGGTCCTATTACCCCCCCGAACTTATTTTTTAATTAATTTTTTACCACTTTTCGGCTTACGTGGCAATATAAACCAAATAGATTGAAAGCTTTGTTCAACACGCGCCGGGCCCCACTTTTTCAACTTTCTAAAAAATAGCTTTTACACTTCCCAAAATTTCAAAAAGCTATCACTTTATGTTTTAGATAAAAATATTATTTATAATCTACTTTGTTAATATATTTTTACTTAGTTTATAGATTTCAATGTTTATATATTTTATTTCAAATTTGGGCATGTAAAATTTTGTAAATATTATATACATAATTTTATTTTATTTATAGATAAATTTTTTTATTTATAATCTACTTTGTTAATAAATTTTTAGTTAGTTTATAGTTTTCAATGTTTATATATTTTATTTTAAATTTGGGCTTGTAAAATTTTGTAAATATTATATATATAATTTTATTTTAT
>JAJOOO010013001.1:0-19022 GCA_029582685.1 Solanum piurae
CTCATACGACAACCATGCTACAAGGGTCGGCGTGCACTCCTAATTCCTCATCCAACATTATTTTAACATATAAAATGGGTAAAGATTGAGATTATTGACAATTAATGGCTTCCCCACAACCAATTAACAAAATGCACTTCAGTCAACTATATAAAAAGAAAAACTCAAATCCCTTATCCAACTTATTCAATATGCATGTGAAATTGCTTTAAATCATGTATATGACAAATACAGAATTTCGTTATGTGCAGGTATGTACATGAATGGATTTTTGCTTACCGAAGGTTGCCGTCTTCGTTAGAGGCAGCACGACTCACGCTTTAGGGTAGTTTGTTTTTTTCCTTTTTCCCATTTTGCTGACTTTAACAATTTAAGGCTTTTGCCCTTAATTCTTTATTTATTTATTTTCTATTATTATCAACAAAAAAATCCTTTATTAAATCTGAAAATCATGTCACTCATTCTTATAAGTCATTAATTTTTTATAAAAGCTACTAAAAGGGTTAATATAAATAAAATGGTTAAAATTCATAAAACAACTAAGAGGGTCGTTACACCCGCTCATTGCCATCCCTATTGAAGGGGTACTATAAGTGGAATAATTCTTTAACATTATAAATAGGGTGCTTGTAAATTGTAATATGTTCATAAATAATCTTCACTTAATAAAATAATTTTTAAAATTAAGTTAGATTTAATGTCTATTTCTTATAAACTCCATTATTTGTCCTTTAAAAATTTCAATAATAAGATCACCTATTTGTCCACCTTCACTTGCCAATGCATCTCTATTCTTCAATTATTTTCCAACATGTTATTATTAGAGTACTATATTCTTAGCTAATTAATATTGAAAAAGCTATTAATAGCAGTGCCAACTTCTGTATAAGATCTTTTTAGCCAGAGTATATGTAATAGAGCTCTCATCTATTTCTTCACTATATTATATTTCATGCATGGGTAATTTCTTATCTACTAATAATCCATGGGATACCTCTAATTATTGGTTAGTGATCATATACTCCCTTCATTATATTTATTTATCTTATTTTGTTTTAAGAACACAAAATATAAAAACAATTTGGTATAATCAATATATCATTAATCACATAATTTAACTTCGTATCAAATTAAATAGTAAAACAAACGAATTGAAATAGAAGAAGTATTTGTTTTAATCTCTCCTTTATGCTACGATCGAATTAAATTGACAAAACATACCGGAAAGAACAAAAAGCAATGATAAGGCTCTACGAATTTAGCCTTTAAAATTAATATTAAAATAGTAATTTAACTTAGCATGATTTATACTAAAATTAATATTATGTTAAAAGTATCTGAAATAGAAAACACTAATTGAACATTCTTAAATCGAATAAGATATTATCTAAAAATCCACTGCTTTATTATAAGAACTAGCCGTATCGGTCGGTTCGATTTGGTTTTGAAGTATATCGGTTTGTCTTATTGGTTATCGGTTTGTAGAGATGCAAATCGTTATAGAACCATTAAGATATTGGCTTATCGGTTATTGATCGTTATCAGTTTAATCGTTAAGATTTGACACAAAAATAAATTAATAAAACATCACTTAGAAACAAGGTGACAAATTGAATGAATCATGTACATGAGTTCATTAGTTGCATCTTGCTCAAAAGCAAACACTTTTACATTGCAGAATAACCAAGATTATGAGATAGCCAGAAATAAAAGTAGGAAACTAAACTCTAAGGCAAGGACTTTATATACAAAATGGTATAAGTATAATTATTTAATTTACTACCGGGTTATCGGTTAACCCATTAAGAAAAAACCTCAAACCGTTAAGAACCGATAACCCGATAACAAAAAAAATCAAAACCGTTAGCTAAACCGCTAAATCAATAACCCATTACCGATAAACTAATAACTTTTTTTCGGTTCGGGTTATCGGTTTCGGTTCGGTTTTGAACAGCCCTAATAAGAACGAAGTGATCGATCGAGTAGGCAATATTTTTAATGAACCAAATTAAGGTCGGATTAATCTAAGAAAATGAGATGATTACACACTTTAATAATAACAGTACTAATACAAGATATTCTGTGCCCGATATTCAACAACAAAAAAAAAAAAAGGAAATGAAAATAAACTAATCCAATAAAGCTTCCACTATATCCAAATTAATTTTGCTTCATTAGATATAGTTTTTAACTTATGATAAAAAAAAGAAGATATGTGGTACGTACGTAACGAGTAATAACATTTCTTTAGGATGTTGAAAATAATCAAACACTTGTAAAATTATTTCAATTACTTGTGGAATTATTATTCCAAATTTCTTCAAGTTCTCTAGCAAAAGCTTGTTGTCTTCCTACAACAATGGTGATATGATCTTTGTTCTTGACAACGTTAACGCGAGCACGAGGGACTCTGGACTGTACATTGTAGCTGCATTCGACAGGGATAAGTTCATCGTCTTCACCATGAATCACCATGACTTCGCCTTTTAGACGATTTTTCACCATGTCTAAGTATCCTTCTATTTTTCCAGCAGTACCACAAATGATGTTGTGTAGTGTATGCCATGCTGCATTGTGTGTGTGGCAGCAAAATCCGTCTACTAAGTATGTTTTTATCCTGCATATATAGTTAATATCGAATCATCGATGCATGATAAGTAAACACGATATTAAAAATAAAAATAAAAATTGGTGTATAAAGCATTCCGTATTTAATAGGGTCTAGGGTATTGGATGTCATAGGACAAGTCTACTACTTTGTTTATGTGACTATATGATTAATGAATGGGATGAGCTAGTGAAAGGAGTGTAATACAAGCCATTAATATAGATGTACGCATTAATGATTGATTCCATTACTCGAGTCAGTGATCTATATATATATATATGTCAAAAAAATTTATCGTTGCTTTAAGACTACAGTTCAAGAAACTAATGCTATTGAAAGACAGAAAAGAAGATTGATTAAGGTAATTTGTTTGTTAAAATAGATTTAACAATTTTTTTTTATTGGAGATTATAAAAAATAAGTATAAATATTCTATGTACTTATATACAAAAGATATTTATGCGATCACTTCTTTTTTTGGTTTCCATCCGATCTTCGAAGCTTGTATTGAAACCCCAATTAAGACTAAATCCAGATCACACTTTCTTCATGCTCAAAACTCAAATCCGAAACCTCAAATGGTAGAACAGTTCTACCATTGCACCCAACCCATGTTGGTATTTATGCAATCATTTACTCATAAACATTAGTAGTATGACGTGTTTGTAAAAATAAGTAGCTATCCTTTTATTATTATTATTATAATAATAATAATAATAAGTTAAATTATACCGACAATGTATATCCAATAAGTTTTTTTTTCTATGAAGAAAATATGATTCAACAGAATTCAATTACTTACAAACAAATTTCATGTTGTCATTATAATTCCACTGTCCTACGTTATTATTTGGGTCAATGGTCGAGAACCGACTTGGCTGACAATTTATACGGATTAATTAATTATAAAGAATGAGTGCAAGAACAACCAATCAAAAATCAACCATTAATTCTAAGAGAAAAAGACAACTTTGCCTGTGAAAATAATCTCTTATGATCACTTATGAAATGACTAACAAAAATAATCTTTTCAAATCTCTAATAAAAAACGACATAAGATAATCGAACTACCTGACATGAACGAAGTAATAAAATGTTTGACCAAGAAAAAGAGATGGTCATGCCCAAAAAAAAAGGACAACCAAAACCAGAAAAAAGGGGGTTGGAGCAGTAGATGCAGTTGGTGGGGTGTTGTTTGATTTAAGTAACACCCATTATATCATTTTTTTTGGCATGGACATTTATTAAAACAGCGATGTATAGAGTTATTGGGAGGTTGTTGTGTGTTGCTTCCTAATTTAATGCAATTGGATCTGGTATTGGCTGTACAAATAAAATTTCACATTGGTAGGAAAAAAGAAAGAAGTTATTGGTATGACTTTATGATCACTTGGTAGAAAAGGTGAATAACAACGTATCATGTTAAAAGATGTTTTTTTTAATTGACTTAGTAGTTGATATATTGAAGGCACTAAACATGCGGTACGAGTAAAATAGAAGTTTGTACGTAAGTTTGGTGATCATAAATACTCGAACGATGTGCAGTTGTACCGGAACTTAGTACTAGAGGAATATTATTGAATGTGTAAAATAGGATTAAATATAATTTATGTGTTGATTAAATTAGACCAACACTAAATTTTAATACAATGTGATCAACTTACCCTTTGTATCAATCTCGCATTATTTTCCTCAATAAGAGTCTCATTCATGTCACTAATTTCCTCAAAAAACCTAACACTCTTCCAAGTAATTTTCCTACTCTCCATCGTTCAATAATAAGAAAGAAAGACGTTTGAAACTTGTAGTTTAAAATAAATGATCAGATATTTGTGTGATTATAAATCATTTCATTAAAGGTAATATAGACATTTTAAAGTTAAATTGTTATTTAATATATAAATGTATCATTCTTTTCAAGACTGACTAAAACAGAAAGTGAGTCACATAAACTTGGCAGAGGGAGTAGACACATGAAATTGGTGAAGGTAGTTTGGACAATAAAATATTTTGACAATATATAGACTATAGTTAGAGTTGGTAGGAAAAAAATGCACAATATTGAACTCACACACAAACACAGAGACAAAAATACCTGTTTCTGGTGATGAGTTTGGTGAGAAATTCCCACAAGCGATGGTTTTTGCAGATGAGTAAGCAAATTGTTCGGCTAACATGCTCATACCAACAAGCTAGCGATGCCCCAAACGCAATCACAGGCCATACTCGTCGCGGCGCGATTCTTCTCATCATATACTGCGTTGCTTCTTCTCCCTTTGGAGTTGGAAAATATGGCTATATATATATATCATCACAAAATAAAACAAAAAAAAATGATATCAATTAATATAGTTGTATGTGAATTTTTTCGTACATTTTAGGATAACGACATCAAATGTTAGTAATTGAGTTCTAAATTTGATTTTTGAATATATATAGTGAATTTTCTTGATTAAAAAAAGGAGTTTGAACATGTCCCCTAATGTGACTTCTACGGTTCTACCTCCAACCTTGCTCCACTGTAAAAAAAAAAAAAAAGTCTCAATTTTGCCCTTGAGCTAATTTTAAACTATAGTCAAAAGTTGCAATAGGATCAGTAAGGTAAGGTCTAGCCCACTTGCTTGTACTCTTCTCTTCGAAGATTCTTTTATTTATTAATAAAAATTTCTTAATTAAAAAAAAAAGGATAAATTTTGACTTTTTTTGTGGAAAATTTGGAAACATAAGTTCCACCCATTAAAACTAAATAGAGTTCTTTTCACCTTTCCCGTGGGACTCTGTTAATACCAAAAATGTAAATGTTTTGATAAAATTGAACGATTTCGAATCGTAATAAAAAAAGAAATTTAGACATGTATTGGTATCTTACCGGTGCAAGTAAAGTGAGGGATTTAATTAAGGTAGGATGCTTTACAGCAAGTGCCAGTGCCAATATGCATCCCAATGAATGTGCCACAATGTGAAAAGACTTCACATTGTATGGCTCTAGTACTGATTTTTCAATCATGTCTAGATGTTCTCTTAAGGTGTAAAGTGACTCATTTGGCTTCGGACTTCTTCCAAATCCTAGTAGATCCACCGCAAATAATCGATACTTTGATTTTGTAGCCTTTGTAAAGTTTGGAAACACAGTTTCTGTCCAAAATTCTGATGATGATATGAATCCATGTATGAAAATCACATTTTCTTGTACGTTCTCTGTATTTTTATTAAGACAAAATAAACCACGTTAAACTTATAAAAAAGTACTTCTTTTGTCCAAGATAAGTGTCGTTTTAGCAGCATTAACCTCTTTCTTATTTTGAAAATAGAAAGGTGAAAGTTCAGATAATCAACCAACCAACTGAACTAGTGAGATTTCCTTTAGTAACATTAAGGGTAACATTAGTTACAAGGGTTTATTATATGACTAAATTACTCGTTATATTTTCTCAAATTACCTTTCATCTTGAGGAAGAGTAGATTTGAAAAAACATAGTGATGAAGAAACAAACCTTTGTGATTTTCTAAAGCGACACTTATTTTGGACCCACGAAATAAGAGAGAAGAGAAGTTAACTTGTCATACATACCTTTGGCACCGTCAACATGGACAAAAAGTGAATCTTTGGAAGAGGCAGACCAAGAATTACAAGTTTTACAATCACAATCCGACCATCTCGGAACAATATTTGATTTTAAGCCACCAATTTTGCCTTGCAGCATTTCGACAATAGATGAGTTAACAGTAAAAGTTGAGCGCAGAGTTCCTCTTTGCAAAATTGGGGCAGCATTCTCCAATTTAAGCCTTTTGAGCTCATTCATAGTAGATTTTGACACTTCAGATACTAGCGAAGATCGCGTATACAATGTGTCTGATATCTCTTCTAGCTGCAATTTATTGCAGCTAGAAGAAGATGTCAGACACACAATCTTGGACTCGGAAACCAAGATTGTGCCACTGCTCGTTATGGTTTTTTTAACCGACGAGCAGTAACAGGGCTTCCACTCTGCTTCCACTATGAAATCAATTACTCTGTAAATGTAACATAGCAAAAAATCAAGAACGTCAAGAACTGTGAACACAAAGAAGCTAATGACTTCATTCAATATTCTCCCTGCCATTGTGAATGTTAATTTCACCCTTTCGATAATCGACATATTAATTTGTTCGAAAAAGAGTGAAATTTAGGATGTCAAGATTCACAAAGATTGTGCTTCAACCTTGCTTTGGTATGTCACAAAGATTATGTTAAAGTTCCTAGTGTCATTAGATGTTGGAAAACAACTAATGACACTAAGAATACAAATACAAGAAAAAATAATTCTCACAATACCTTAAAAGGAAAGGTATTTTGTTTAGAGAATATAAGCAAAAGGGCTATGGAAAATTATAAAATGACAAAACAATATTGTTGGTTTGGATTTTATTGGAGGGATAACGTGTGGGGTTGAGTTGTTCTTTGTTTCAAAATTTGGTGGGAGGAAGAAAGGGGGGTATAAATAAATATAGACACGTAAACAAAAGAGTGAACTTTTAATGTTACATTGAAAAAAAGTTTGCTAGAAGACTAAGAAAAACAAGTTTGGTGGTGGTTGAACCTCTCACAAAATAAAAATTAGGATCTTATGTAGATATGAGAATGCAACTAACAATTTATTTTTTTGCCTATATATATAATTAGTAAATATTATTATCATTACCTGCTTTGAGATTCGATTAATTGGAGGAGGGTAACACGATTTCTACCTATGACGACTCCATTTTTAGGACTTGAAATCAAGATAAGGAGTACTTATTACTTCACCATAACCTTTTATTGGGAATTTGTGCTGAGTTTCTTATCATAATTGAATTTTCATTTTACTAAAAGGAAAACACAAAGTCTCCATATTTGGCTAGTCATTTTCCTCGTAGGAAAAGATTTATGACTCTATAAATAGAGGGTTATCTCTTCTAACTTGGTAGCATTCACAATGTACTCCTAGGGGTTTTGAGAGTTTTGTGTAAAGGGAGAATCGGTGAGACACAAGTGATACGTAATCACTATTGTGAACCTCTTTTATTCTGAGTGAATTCTGTGAGGTTATTTCTCTCGATATTGTAGTCTCTTTTATATAGGGAATTCATCTTCTCATGGTCTTTCAAGATTCACTTTAATTTGCTAAATTCCGATGACACCTAAATATTTTGATTCTAACACCTTTAATCTATTACAACATGTAATTCTTCATTGCAAATGGTTTAATTTATACACAAATTGAATAATAGAGTGTGATTGCCTATTATAACCGATTGAGTCGGTCTCTACATTGTTATTATATATCGTATATGTATAACTTAAAGTGCTACCTTAGATTAGAAATACATAATGGAATATTTTTTGTTAGATAGAATGATGTAAAATGTTTCTAGAAAAAAAAAATCATTCCAATAGCTGTAATAAAATTAACTTATGAGCTTCGGTTATCTCTATATAAACACACTCATTTTATTTAAGGGAGCACTAAATTGCAATGACTTATAGCATACACTTAGACAAGTTGGAGAATATAAAACATAAATTTGTTACAAAACAACATATATATTATATTGTAATACTCTTGGATGAATTTTTTTGAATAAATCCGATCTACTTATTCAAGAGTCCTCTTTAATTCAAATAACTAATTAAGCGCATTTATATGCCAGCAAAAACATGTTAGAATAATAATATATGTTAAGAATGCCCCTTCCTTAAATTTTAAGTAGCTCGCTGAAGAAAACGTGAAAGTAAGCAAGCAAACTCTCAACCCGAAATTAATAGCCCGCGAGAAATAGAAAGGAAAACACCCAATCCCTTGCACCCTTAAAATAGTAAAGGGTCTTTCTATATTTGTTAGGAAGGTCTCAAAGCATGCGAAGTGGTTACGTGACAATAAAAAGGGATGTAATGCCATGTTTTGGCTAACAAATGTAGGAATTTAGTTAAAAATTTAAATGCTTAATCATCACTTAAAATAATAAAGGATCTTGCTAAAATTTTGTATAAACAATATAATTAAGGGCCTTCCCTCATCACTCAAAAGTTCATGCCCGAAAAAGATTAAACAACCAACCAGGATTTTGGTGGAGTGATAAATACTTATATATCTTTAATTAGACGTCTCAGGTTCAAATCTCTCTAAGTACAGAATCACCTTTATTAAAGAGCTTTACCTCCAATATAGATTTTTTAGGAGTGAATTAAATTTAATCGGGCTTTAATAATAGGGGAAAATTACGTGGGATGGCAAACATCCCTAAGTAATTAGTTAATAAGGGTATAGTTTAATTTATTTACTATTAGTAAATACAGTTTCAGTTTTTTTGCCATAATTAATGAGACCCACTACCTATTTGTATACCGAATAAAAAAAGCCATCCAAAGATTTTGTATATAATTTTATACAAAATCAAATTTATCTTTCCTATCCTCATTCCATATCTTTCTCCTAAAATCACTCTTCCCTTTCTAATTTGAATTTTGAATTGGGAAAATTTCGACCTTCTCCCTCCAATCGTACTCCCACTTTTCGCAGGTAACCGCCAAATTCATGGCTTTCAAGACTGTTCGCAGGTAACAGAATACAACACACTATTTTGTATATAAACACTACACAACTATATATACAAACAATTTCCAGCACCATCTTTTGTACATAAACTGTACACAACTGTATGTATAAACAGACTACAACACACCTTTTTGTATATAAACATTACACAGTTGTATATACAAACAGATTTCAAGATTAGCACATATACAATTGACAAATGAATATTATACAATCAGTTTAATCATTAATTAAAAAAAACACGAAATTACATATGCACATATCAAATATAATACATATACAGAATTATAGTACATTATACAAATTCCTAGATATATACAAAAAATTATGAACATTATAAAATATTGTATATATAAACATTACACACTCAAATTTACAAACAGATTTCAAGCTTACCACATATACAATTGACAAATGAATATTATACAATCAGTTTAATCATTAATTTAAAAAAAAACACGAAATTACATATGCACATATACAAATGTAATACATATACAAAATTATTGTACATTATACAAATTCCTAGATATATACAAAAAAAAATATGAACATAATAAAATATTGTATGTATAAACATTGCACACTCAAATTTACAAACTGACTACACAAAAAAAATTAAAAACAAATACAACACACTCTTTTTTTTTTAAACAAGCACGACTGTCATATATACAATTTGCATATTATGATGGTCACATATACAGTTAATAACACATAATCAATTACACATAAATATTGTATAAAAAATTATATACAATTTCTCAAATATATACAATATAATCAATTTATATATATACAAATAGGGTCATTAACGCCTGAGTGTTTCATACAATTTATCTAATATTGTATAAACAAGGAAAAATTGATAACTCCTTTTTTATACAATCACAATCGACACACAAGTAGAAATCGTTTCATAATTTCAACATTTACGCTTTACTAATCAATTATATACTTTATTGCAGTTCAAAACATGAAGTTTCCTTCAATGAAATATTACATGTCGTCGACTATATCGAAAAATTGTTCAATCTAATGATTCAGTCGTGCCCGGAAACAAGTTCGTATGGTCTTTCTGTCGCTATAAAATTCTTTTTTGAAAAAATATTTGATTTTGAATGTTTAGCTTAAATCATGGAATTGTGTAAATGTTTGTTATCGTATTTAGCGCTACTGTTACCATTCAATGAAAAAGTAAAATATTGTATAAATTAAAAAAAAAAACATTTTATATAAATTAAAAATTACATAACAAACTAAACTATACCCATAAAATGTAATTATGTAAACTATACCATACAATGTTATTTCATTAATTACGTTTGCCATATATGAAATTTTCCCTTAATAATATGGACCCTCCAAACCTGCTTGTATTAATTGCTAAAGTATCCCCAGCCACATGAGTTTGGCAATTGCCATCCCCACAAACTGCAAAAGCCAACCCCTTCGGTTGACTTTAAAATGTTTCATTTTTGTCGATTGAGGGTCTCGGAGCAATAGTAAAATTATCCTTTTATGATTTATTACTATATTTCAAGGAATTGAGCTGTAGAACAACCATTGATGCTTATGTTATTGGAGACTGCCTATACAACGTAAATGCGAAATACATTGTGCACGCGACGGTATTTTATATACTTTCTCCGCTTAACAATAGTTACGTTATTCCGTATATTATTTTGGAATGTCCAACAATACTTGTTCACTTTATGAAATCAATGGATAATTTTACACTTAGTTCCTAATTTACCCTTATAATTTATTATAGTCATATATCTATTACATTTTTCAAGACATTGTATTTATTACTCCCTCCGTTCATTTTTACTTGTTACACTTTGACTTGACACACCCGTTAATAGAATAATTATTGATATGGGTGTTTTACCAAACTATCTCCTATTAAATGATGTCTTGAAAATAATTTGAAAAATAAGTATTTAATGTTGAGGGTAAAACATGAAAACAAATTTATTGTCTTTTCTTGATATATCAAAAGTGACAAGTAAAAATGAAAATCTATTTTAGGAATAAGTGTATAGGTGAACGCAGGATCTGATGACTTCGGGTGTACCAATATTATCTTAGCTCAAATATGAGCTCTAAGATAAACTTAAAAAATAAAAAACAATAAAATAATATTGTACCTAGATTTGAACCCTGGTCTTGTGAGTGGTTCCTCAATCTTGTACCAGCAACACAATGACAAACATATAGTACTCTTCATGGGTGCACAATTAATTATATCTTAATTTATGTTAGTTTCTCATGATAGATATACACCTTACACATGATTTTTTTCTGAAGTTAACGGGTGCACGTGCACCCCCACCCTATAGGGTGGTTCCGCCTCTGAATAAGTGACAAGTAAAAGTAAACGGAGAGAGTATATTCAAAGAGTGATATAGTAAAATTATTTTTTTATTTATAACTTTTTTAAGAAGTGTGTAAAGTCAATAGTAGACAACTATTATTGAAGAGAGAGTAGTATATACTAAGTTATATTTTTCTTTCTTGTATAACATGATGTGAGTACAAAAGTTTAAATGACTTTCTTATACTAAGTTACTAACTTTTCACAAAGATCTTTTACTATTTATATTTCTTCCTTAGATAATACTTCCTTCGATTTATTTTATGTGATTTTATTTAATTTAATACGTAATTTAAAAAAGATATACTTCTAAAACTTGTAACGATAACACTTATTGCTACATTTGTATGAAAGTAAATATTGGGAGAAAATAGGCAGTCTTGCTCTTTAATTAATTATTGACAAAATTAAAATTTGCTAACTTATTTCTTGTGGTGAAGAAGGAAGTTGAATGTGAAGGGGTCCTGTTTAGTATTTATTGCTTTTTGCCTTTTGCGTTAGAGAGAGTTTTAGGCAACTACTGGATCTCACCAAATTCTACCTTTATTAATGGCAGGTAGCTAGTAGACAATTTGTTTGGCTACTGAAAGCAATTTTTTTTTCCTCATCCGGTGTCTATATTCATATTTGAGTCCGATTAAATTTGAGTTCGTGCCAGAAAGTTTCACATTAAGGGTAAAGTGCTCCCAGGAGACTTGAATCCAAGACTCTGATTAAAGATGAAGAAGTACTTACCACTCCCTTGCTTGTACTTATTCCAATTGAGATTTTTTTTATGTTTATTATTAATAAAAATCAACTAGACCATTGTCTTGTGGTATACATTTGTTTTTTTTATATAAAAAAATACTTACCACTCCATCACAATCCTAATCGGTTACTCATGAGAACAACTTTACTAAAAAAATTATTATTCTATCAAAGTATTTGGAAAAATAAAATCAAAGCATTTGGAAAGTTTTGTTAAAAGTTATGTCTTTTTCCATCCAATATAAATATAAATATTTATTACTTTGTGAATATAAATTAAATACAATGAATTGATACATGGAATTAAGATAACCAAAGAAGGTGGGTAACGTAAAAATTTAATTTTATTACTCTGTTAATAGTATCTGATTATGAATGCAACATGGGGGAGTTGATGCACCATTTTTTCCTGGCTCGATATTTGATATCCACGTTAAAGTTCGATTAAATATAAATTCGCGCAGATGCACCTTTGAAGCTTGTCCACTAATCATCAATTGGTGTGCGGTCGGATGAATGGTACTTTTCAACTTTTAATAAAGCGTCTCAAGTTTTAGACATGAAATTACAGAAGTTCTTGATAAGAAGTGCTCCTCTCTTTGATATTTCTTATTAGGCTCGAAACTAGATTAACCAGACTAGTGCGCACATATTAATTAGTTATTCGAGTAAATTTCTTAGATAGTCACCCATAGTTGAGAATTTACTCTATAATATCACTTTTATTTTTTTTAGGACCATAATATCACCTAACTATTCCTATTTTACTTAAAATATACTCCTCTCTCCTATAAACGTATTAAAAAAATTCACTAAATATTGACATGTTGCAACCTCAGGAATTGGAAGAATATTTCCTTTACATACATGTACAAAATTATTGGACCTCAGTAAGAAAGTTCATAAAAATGACCATTTCAAATATCTTCACAGGATGTGACGTTAGATATATATATTTAAAAATACATAGTATCAATTTCAAAAGATTATTACAATGACCATTTCAAAGGTACCTAGTACAATTTTAATAATTTTAGCAACTCATGCAAAGTGCCTGATATTTTACCATTTCAAATCCACATCAAAATTAGTATATATATATATATATATATATATATACATACTTGTTGATATTTACCTATAACATATAGTCTTGTTATAATAGTAATATTAACATATATAGAAACAATGTACATCCTTCATAATCTTGCAACTTTCACTATGACAATACTGATAATATTCATTTTCCAAATGTTTTATGTATTGCCCTTTTGTTCATCTACTTCAACTGCTACATTTGTGTTTGGAGATTCTTTGGTTGATGCTGGCAATAACAACTTCTTGTTTACCCTCTCTAAAGCTGACTCTCCTCCATATGGCATAGATTTTAAACCTTCTCATGGCCACCCTACTGGAAGATTCACCAATGGTCTCACCATTTCCGATATCGTTGGTAATTTTACGACTTGATTCATGTTTTTGAGTTTAAATTCTATGTACTGATGATAGCGTAAAAAATATTGTGAAATCAAGTCACTTCTAAGGTAATCACAAGTAAATTTCTATGATAAGCATCATTTCGTGGTAACTTGATAAAAGTAGATACTAACCTGCTATTACATGTTAGAGTATATATAACGTAAAACATATTTCCCTCGTCCCAATTTATTTGACACTATGGATTTATCTGACTAACGATAAAATGAGAATTGTAAAATTAAATTGTTCTATTTTATTTTTATTAAAAAATAGAACAAACTAAAAAGGAAATTGTGCCTTTGTAATTTGAACAGAGGGAGTATTATTAAATTTTTTTTGTGAAGTTATTTGATTGTCTTAGCTAAAAGGGTGTGACAATTAGCTAGGTACCTTGTTGGTCACTAAACAATCTTTTTGTTCTCTTGTAGGTGAAGCACTTGGTGATAATTCATTTCCTCCACCATATTTTGCACCAAATGTGGAGTCAAATGCAACAAATATTGGAATTAATTATGCTTCAGGTTCTTCAGGAATTTTGGATGCAACCGGAACTCTTTTTGTTAGTACCATCTATTTTTTCGTCTAAGATTTAACTTATATACACCGACAGTCCGACATTAATTGTAATCCGTATTTTTATTTAAGTGAAACTTACATAAACTTTACTAGTTTAGTAGCTAAGTACTTAAATACAGTCTACTTTGCAATATCACAAAACAAATTTTACCAGATTTTGGTGTGTCTAGATACATTTATATCGGGATATATAAATGAAGTCAAAATTAGGTGTAATTTATTCTAGATACACTATATCCAAGTGACCTCCTTCTCATGTCGCTCGCCACTCTCCTATGTATCTGGTATCCCAAATACGTTCGATTTACACCAGATACATGTATCGTCTAGCTAGTGTGATTCATATGTATCTCTGATACATGACTATCTCTTTCCCTATCTCGCTTGCCTCTCTCACAATTTTAATGTATTAGCAAAAATAAATATAACTAGGTGTATATTACTCAATATATGATACTCCCTCCGTCTCATTTTATGTGGCACCATTTCCTTTTTGGTCAGTCCCAAAAAGAATGTCACATTTCCTTATATGATAAGTATTTAACGGTATAATTCCTCTTTTACCCTTGTTGGTCCCACTTAATCTTAAAAAGAGTACTCCAATACATTTATTAGGAGAGAGAAAAAAAGAAAAATGAGTCTATTTTTTTGAAAGGCAATTTGGTAAACATTTCAAAGTCTTTATTTATTTCTTAAACTCCGTGCCCGGTCAAATGTTGACACATAAAATAGGACGGAGAGAGTAGTAAATTCTTAATTAGCGGTAAGATACATAATTTTTCTAGAATTAGTATATATGATATGAATGTATATCTAATAAAGTTGTTTTCTTTTATTTTAACGTGTTATAGCAGGTAAAATATTTTAAAATTCTGATAGATGACATATGTTGCAGATAGGGAGAGTGCCATTAAGGGAACAGATCAGCAATTTTGAGGAAAGCAGAAAATACATTGTGAATTCAATGGGAGAGGAAAATGCAAAGAGATTCATAAAGAAAGCAATGTTTTCTATAACAATTGGGTCTAATGATGTTATAAACTATTTCCAACCATCTATCCCTTTTATAAGTGATGAAAAGGTTTCTCCAACAACATTCCAAGATTTCCTAATTTCTAACTTGACTATGAACCTTCAGGTACTACTACGTCTGTTTCAATTTATTTGTCTGCTTTTAATTTGACATGAAACTTTTGAAATTAAAGAAGGCTTTAGAATGTACATAAATATCCTTTAATCTTGTAATTTTTAAATATGTCATGTGAAATTTGTTTAGTAAATGAGTTGCTAAAAAGGAAAAATAAAACAAATAAAAAGATTTAGGAGGAGTATTGTATTTCCTCTTTCCAATTTATGTGTAACATTTTCTTTTTTCTAGTCCATTGTAAAACAATACTCTCCATCCAAAGTGCGAGGGTCAAAATACATGATTTTCTATGTAAATTCGAGTATAAATTCTTCATATTTTGCATAGTAAAATTTACATATTTATTTTTCAAAATAAAGTTCGATAAGTTTGACTTTCAAATGTTAATACCTTCACGTAAAATGAGACCGGGAACAATTTAACTTAAGCTTTTCACTCTTTTTTGGCCTCCAATAACAAGTTTTCACACCCACACAAATGTTACCTCTTAAACTTCACTTTTTACCTCTAATAAGTTTCAAGTATCTTAAAATAATACACATACACAAATATTATAAATCTCATCTTTGAATAAGTGTTTTAGCTAATTTTCTAACCTCTTTTTTTTTTTCTTTAATTATAGAGACTGCATAAATTAGGGGCTCGAAAATTTGTAGTAGTTGGAGTTGGACCTCTTGGGTGCATTCCATTTATTCGTGCCATTGGATTAATATCAAAGGGTAAATGCTCTGTGGAGGTAAACACATTAATCAGAAATTACAATAAGAAACTAAAGGTGGAGCTACATAGATTGAACAAAGATATCAAACCTAAAGCCATCTTCATATATGCTAATTCATATGATGTTTTCAGAGAGATCATACTAAATCATAAACAACACGGTACGTCTTTCCTTCGTTGAACTGTATGACCATATCATTCGTAATGTTATAATGTTAGAGATTACATATATATACTCTTTATTTACAAATTATGTTTTCAATATGATGTGTGGGATTGGTTCATTTTGATGAGTCGAACCCATAACATGTTATTTGCTTTGTTAACACGTTGAAGTATTATTGATTCATCTAAAAGTTGGTCAGACACTTCAAGTTGTAGTGATGGTGACCAAAGTCAAATCTAGCCTTAAAGTACTGTATTCACGTGAATTTAATAACTTTTGGCCAAGTCATATATTTGAACAGTAATTCAATCTTTATCATACACTTCAAATTTTGAATCCGACTTTATGATCATTTAATTTGTTAACAATGTTTTGTTTTGTGAAATTTTTAGGATTTGAGAATGCTGATGCACCATGTTGTGGAGGATACTTTCCACCATTTGTTTGTTACAAGGGAAAAGATGCTAACACAAGCTCTGTGATGTGTGATGATAGAGGAAAATATGTGTTTTGGGATGCTTATCATCCAACAGAAGCTGCTAATGTTATAATAGCAAAAAAGTTCTTGTATGGTGATGCTAGTGTAATATCTCCTATTAACATTCTCCACCTTCACAATTATGGTTCCTAGTATTGGAAAATAATATATCAATGACCTATTATTATCTACACTAGTATGTTCTTTTTAACGGTTTAAATTTTTAGATAATATCGTCACATGCTTAAATATGGAATTAGAGCAGACAATAGGTTATGCATTCAAATCTTACCGACACCCCAGAAGCAAAAATATATTTTCGCTTATTTGACTCATGAAAAAGAATTAGGTCCTCTTATGAAGGACATGCCAAGACATAATATAATTAACCAATTAACATTTCTCTTTTCATTGTTTAAACTTTTAGATGAAATTGCCATGGAATTAATAAAAGAGGACAGTATATTAATTGCACCAATAATATTAGTAAATGTGAGTGTGCTAAGTCAACTAGATGTTTAGCTGTTGGAAGTTGCAATAATGCATGTGCTGGATGGACCTTTTTGTTGGGTTATATATATGCATAGGGTATAAATGGCTACTTCAAACACCCAATTAATTAGCTCAATTAAAAGAGTATAAAATAAAATAAAATAAAAACTCCAGGTGTTATATAGGAATAAAAGTGTCATTTTGCTGGCATGTGACACTTTGGCCTGCTTTAGTGTCACTAATTAATTTTATTTATTGCATTGTTTCTGGTTTTTTTCCCAATCTATTTGTCCATTTTCACACATGACATGTTGTGGGTTGATTTAAGAGTTGAATTATCATTATCTAATGATTAGGGGTATTGCTATGATCATAGTGAGTTCACACCATAAGTCGGAGGAAGATTTTTTTTATAGAGGATAGATTAACCTGCATATGCTAAAGTATCTACATCCATCACGGTTCGATTCGATTTTATATATTATTAGTTTAGTTTATTGATTTATAAATACGTTAAATCAATAACCAAATTAATAAGATTTTTTTTCGATTTATCAATCTTTGGTCCTTATTTTAAAAAAATAAAATATTTTGGTGCAGTTGATTTTCGATTTAACCAATAAGAAAATGTTCATAAAATAATTATGACTCCTCCAACAATAATTTGGCGCAACAAGACGAAAATATAATATTACAGAATGCTCATAAAATAGAAACAATTTTAACTAACATGAAAAGAACTATACAAGTGCAACACAAATAAAAGAACTAGGACAATAATGTGAATTGAAGACTAAAGGACAAAGTCAATAACCAATTTTAAGGTACTGATATTAAAATCTAACATTTATATAGGGCAAAGTAGTAAATTACTATTGTATTAATGAGTTATCGATTTACCTAGTAACCCAATATTAAAAAATCAATATCAAATAAATAACCCAATTTTTTTAACAGAACCATTAGAAACTTGTTAACCCAATAACCCAATAGCAATTACTCAATAATATTTTTTTTTGTTCGATTTATTGGAAGGATGAAATTGTTTTGTAATATCTAAAAGAAACAATGAAAAAAAGGAGGTGCGGGATATCGATCCCCGTACCTCTCGCATGTGAGTAACATCCACTGTTTGATAAAGTGAATCTTTATTTCTTTAAGGGAAAAGTGTCGAAAATGTCCTTAAACTATGTGAAATGAATAAAAATGTCTTTCGTTTATAATTTGGCTCAAAAATGCCCTTACCGTTAATACTTTGGTTCAAAAATGCCCTTGCAATCAATACTTTGGTCCAGAAATGCCCCTATAGTTACAAAATAGGTCAAAAATGTCCTTTTCCGAATAAATATATTATTTTTTTCTTTTTAAACACATCTTCTTCCTAATTAAAATATTATTAAAGAACACTATTCTTTTTTTCTTTCTTCTAAAATCACTTTAACAAATAAAAATGTAGGAAATATATTTTTTCTTCTTAATCTCATTTTATCAATTAAAATAGAATATCTTCACGTACCCCTTCAACAGATAATATATGTCATATATATAAGATTATAGAAAATCCATAAATAATTTATATTTATATAACGATAAAAAATAATGATAATAAAATAAAAAATATCTTCATTTTTTTTCTGAATTGAAGTAAGAT
>JAJOOO010013002.1:0-33233 GCA_029582685.1 Solanum piurae
TATGCAATGTTTTTCTTGGTAAAGAAAGTTTTAAATTCCTAATGGTTTTAGTGTCTATGCGATGAATGAATGCTAAGAGGCTTGTATTAGACCTCTTCGAGGTCGAGTACACCGGTTACGACTAGGGGGTGCTCCCGGGTCGTGACAACCATCGACTTCGACTCACCCTCAGCTGTAGCTAGTGTTCAGCTCATCATATTTCAGAGTGAGCTACTTCTATGTCGTGTTGGATTCTCTCGAGTCATGACATGATGTCCTTAAATTTTGGACATAGACTATCCTACTTATTTATTTTGGTGTCTCTCATACTCTTATACTTGCTATTTTGAGAATAGATGTCCTTATGTGATGACTTTCAGGTTTTGGGGATAATATGTAATAGACTCTAGAGATTTCTTTTATTGAAACTTTAATAAGTTTTAAGCTTCCGCATTTTGATTGTTTTCCGTAAGTTGAACAATTGATATAAGTTGGAGTTGAATTCATTGGTTGCCCACTTAGGAGGTTAAGTGTGGGTGCCACTCATGACTCGTTTTGGGTCGTGACACCTTTATGTTTTGGTGGTACATTTTTTATCATACAACATACAGATGCAAACCTCAATTTCATCCATATTACACCAATACAATGTATAGCATCATCGTCGATCTTTTTATTTCCTTAGAACAAAAACCTAAGATACTTATGTTTTTCTCTCTTGAAAACAACTTGCATATAAAGTCTCACTTCTACAGCCACATCATGCATCACACATCCCAATTACTCTGCTTTGGTCCTACTTAACTTGAACCTTTTAGACTCTAGAGTATGTCTCTATACCTCCAACCTATCATTGACTCCACCACAAGTTTACTTAATCAAAATAATTTCATATGTAAATAACATACACCATGACCCCACATCCAGAATATGTTGCATCAATTCATCCATCACCAAGGTAAATAAAAACGAGATAAGCATTGATCTGTAATATTGCAACTCCATATTGATTGTGAAGTATCCTCCCATCGTTCTTATCTGATTCTTGGCTCCGTCATACATGTCCGTCATCGCCTTAATGTAAGCCACTAGTACATCTTTACACTCCAAACTTTGGGATTTAAGTATAAAAATATAATATAAAATTAATGATAGTAATAAATATCAAATTTTGTATGGAATATATTACAATTCTTTCAAAATTTGGAGAGTAGTTTACTAAAATTAGTTGACTTAACTATGGTTATGATATTTGTTAATATAATTGTAACGACCCGAACCATCGTTAATTAGGAACAACAAAATCTTCGGGAAATTACTTGTAACACCCCGTATTCTACGTGTACTAGTTCTATTTATATGACGCTTATAAATTTCCTTGTGGTATAGTTATGGACTCGGTTTCCTATGTAACTAATGACAATAAAATAGGTTTAAAGTGAACTGTCCGTAGATTTTAATGTGGCCCGATTAAGTCAAAATCGATGGAAGTATTTAAACTTGAGATCATAAGGTGGTATTTGAGTCTAGAGTTTAAAGTGACATAGTGTATATAAGTTTTAAGTTAAGTTAAAGGTATTAAAGTCTAGAAATGGAATAAAATGTTGAGGTGCTTGCTTGACTACACTTAAGCTAGTAGGTGACAAGTAGGTGCATCACCTACTTTGACTTATTGACCAGCCCAAAGGACCAAGTAGATGCATCACCTACTAAGACTCTTTTGACCATGTTATTGGGTCAAGTACACTACCACCTACTTGCATTAATCTGGCCCAAGTTGAATAGAAGAATGAGGGGAAAATGGATAGCCAAGGCCCAATATTTCCAAGCCCACAAGAAATAATTTGAAAGGAAAAGTAGGTGCATCACCTACTTAAATGTGTGGCCTAAATTAAAGACACATGTTGGCTGCAAATGAAGTACAAGAAAGGTGGAAAAATAGAACCTTTTATTAGATTAAAAATCTGATACAAATATCTCATTTTCCTCTTATCTAAATTTTAAGCTCTCAAGTTCATATATTTCTCTCTCTCAAGATGAAGCAGCCAACCAATATTCCCACTAGGGTTCTAAGTATTTTTCATCTTGTTCCTTCCAAAGTAGCCACAAGATCACTTTCTCTCCTTTATTGTTTCAAGTATATTTGACAAAATAGCTATATGTGTTGGCAGCCAAGATTCTGCCACTCTCTTCCAAAGATTAAGAGAAGGTTACAAAAACAGTAAATGAAGGAGAATAACAGATTTAGATAGCCAAGGTAAGGCGCTGCCACAACCTCTTAATTTTTAGTTTATTTGAGAATTCTAGACTTACTTGTTTATTGCAACTCGTGGGATGGTGATTAAAAACCATAAATTCAAGTATTTTGATTATTTTTTAGTGCTGAGGACTACTATTGTATTGATTTGTTTATGGGAGGTCATGGGTGTACTTAGAGAATGATTGCGGAAAGATGTTAGGGGGCGGATTTATAAGCTATGGTGATGCACCATTAAATTAAAGTTTTTGTAAGCTCACTGCCCGTTCCATGGGAAGGTTGTTTCGTGTAAATAACTATAACGAACATAATTTGTGAAAGAAAATAATCAAATAGAAGGATTATGGGTTGGCTGCCTGGCTACCGTTTTGATGAGTTGGAATATCCCGAGTTGGTTGGTAAGCTGCTAATATTAGCCTTAATGATTGGTTGTTGTAGATGAAGACTATGACGTTGAAGGACAGGTTGACACTTCGTAAGCTATACAAATTGGGGATTGAGGTATGTAAGGCTATTCAATTTCCTATTTCTTTGGCATGAATCCAACACTTGTATTACAAAGTAAACTTTCTAAGTGCCCTTGGTAGTGACTGGTCCATAGTTGCAGTTCCTACTCCCTAGAGATGTAAAGTGAGTACTCTAATATGAGTTTATTACTAAATGTACGTGCTTACTCTACCAAGTATTAGCATGCAAGGTTTAAACTTGTTTCATCGTTAAAGTACCCTTGGCACGTATTCCCCTTATATAAATCAAAATGATCCTAGATTACACATGGTACATATGTTTATATGTTGGTTATACAATCTGCCCACAGCATGCCAACTTGCTTCACTTGTCTATTCCATCATATATGTCATCTTTTCACATATTCATATGTTCCCTTTATTGATTATTACTCCCATTGTGTTAGACTATAATGTTACCTCACAAGATCACTACTTGCTCTATTGTATATTTTATATGTACTTACTTTGAATATGTATCCGTCCTTAAGTCGAATCTTCCCACGTTCCCCATTGATTCCACGTTCACGTACACCTTGTATTTGATATTACTTAGTGAGTATTTGACTAGCATATAGTGTTCAAATCTCTTGGCTGAATGTTAAATGTCTTCACTTGATATGTTCTTCAATTTGAGATGCTGAGTCATATAAGCTCCTAAGTATTGTGTTTGTGTCATATTTGCTTCACATCTCATTGTTATTATCGTATGTCCATATTCATATGTCTTCTACTACTGGTCCATACTCCAAATATCAACAATGATTATGACCACCAAAACAGCAATCTCAAACGAGTTATGATCATCAAAAAAACAATCTCAAAAGAGTTATGAACCCAAAAAAAACAATCTCAAAGATTAACGAAGCTAAGTGAAGCAATCAGTATAATTATGGGTGGCAGCCCAGGGGCAAAAGCCTAGCATGGGTCGATCCCGATTGATGTAGAAGAGTGGCAGCTCGGAGGAGAAAGCCTAGCATGGGCCGATCCCAATTTGTGTAATTATGAGGACAATATCCCAGGGGTTAAAATGCCTAGAATGTGTCATCCTCTTCTACCACTGATCAGCTGGTCATTTGTATCACATGCCCTACAAAGATTATAAAGTACAGAAAAGTAAAGAAAAGAATGTAACATACATGATTCCACAAGTATAAGCAAAATGTGGTCTCAACTCTTTATCTATTTGTATTTGGTTTCATTTGAGCCTTCATTTTACATATGGTTGTATTTTACCTTACATATTCAGTACATTCTTTCGTACTAACGTCCTTTACTGGGGACGCTGCATTTCATACTGCAGGTACAGGTACTCAACTAGTAGATCTCCCCAATAGAAGCACATGATACTCATCGGTTGTTGGTGAGCTCCAGGTTGATTCGGGGCCTTGCCGAGTCTTTACTATGCGTATTTTATAGTGGTACAGTCATGGATTCCAGTAGAGGCTTTGTAAACATTGTAAAGCTATTATCTAAATTTATAGTTTCACTTGTCACATGTATCGGTTCAGCTAGTTAACATGTGTTGTATATAAATCTTCTCATTAGTAAATATATCTGCATAGTAGTAGTTTACTTTCTAATCATAGGTGACTTGTAAAGCATGTGTTCATATGGTACTTGTCCGCCTCACCTAGGGTTGGGGTATGACATTATTGGGCCACTGTCCTGCCAGGGCGGGCCAGATACCGCTAGGGCGGCAGCGCCACGGTGGGGTAAGCTGGCGTCAGTGCGGGATAGGCGAGACAGAATGTAAAGAACGCAAAATCTTATTTTCTCCTTATTCCTAAAACACCTAATTTAGACGTAAATTACCCTAGAAACCCTCCAAAAGCTACCCTAAGCTTGCAAAAGAATGAGAAGGAGATTTCTAGCGTGATGAGATCGATGGATTACAGATTTGCGGTCTAGATCACCATCCTGTCATCCGGAAACTAGAAATTCATCTATAATCCTCTACGAATGCTTGGCGCCCAAGTAGGCTAGGTTTATTAATTGAGTAGTTATAAATTTGTGCTCGCTACATAGTATAATGTAAATCGCTAGTAGAATTCATGCATAGGCCTTTGTGCACCAAATTAAGGGATGACTATGTTTTGGTTCTAGTAGTTGTGTAGGATGTGTATCATGGAAGGGGAAAAACTTCACCCTAGGTTTAAAGGTTAGGTGATGGTTGTGATTTTATGATTGTGTGGTATATGTTTGTTATTGCTTTATTATGATGCGTGTATATATGCAAATGTTGCATTATTGATCACACTAATTGTAAATAAGAATAGTTGAATGATGAATGCCATGAATCATGACAGGATTGTATGATTTTGAGAATATACTTGTGATTGTGGCTTGTTGAATGGATCAGATGTTGCGTTCTAACACAATAACTTGGATCGGTTGTCATGTTTTGGCATAAATATTGGATCGGGTACCACAAATCGGTACACTAACTGTTTGAGTTTGGATTCCGTGAGAGGATCACTGACTTGTGATATATATGTAATAATGGGATGGTGAATGTTACATTGTTCCTGAATTGATATGTACTATGGTGACCTATATAGGATTACTTCGTTATGTTGAGTAAATCGGGTGGGTGTCTCATTTGTTGAGTCCAAATCAGGATGTGATGCGGTAGGTGAGGACCAAAGGTCCAAGAGTTGTTATTGATTAGGTAGAGGGATGAGTGGTGACTTGGGGAGAGCAAGGGTATGAGGAGAGCGGTAGTCGGAATGCTAGTAGTGGAAATTGTGGACTCTTCTATGAGTTAGAATGTTTAAGCTATGATCAAGAACCTAGTAAGTAGGTTGACCAAGACGGTAGTTAGTGATAGTGTATATAGTTTAGTTTCCTTGGAATAAGAGCGGAAGCGTGATGGGCATAATGCGGGGTTATAAGTTGAGCAGTGACGGGAATGAAGTGTAAGCTTGTCGTGGGTGTAGATCGGGTTGGTATTAGTTATTCCCGGAATGTCTTTTAAAGGGGATATAATGATTGGGTATGACCGAGAACGAAGCAAGTATGGTTAAAGCTTGTAAGGCGGTTGGGAATATAACGGAAGAGGAACGATTAGTCTTATTGCATGTTTTGCCAGTTGATTTCTTATATTATGCGGTGGGTATTTGTATTGACCGATGATGCCTACCAGTACGTGTGTTTTGTACTAATACTACTCTTGCTATGTCTATTGACATAATCTGGATGCAGGATCGGTGATGTCTCGTAGGTGAAGACGAAGATAATCTCCAGCAGCTTTCATATTTCCTTCCATATGGTGGGAGCTGTGTCTTTTCATTTATTATATCTTGCGTTGTACTCTTAGTATCTCTTATACTGTTTAGACTAGATCCATGAGGGTGTTTATTACTTTACAAGTCTTAACCATGAGTCGTTTTAAACTCTTTGTTTTTATAAAAATATTACATGAAATTACTTTGTTCGTCAGTTCTCTTAATTTTCCGCAGGTTTTTAATTATTGAGCTATGAGGGTTCTCCTACTTAGGTGTTAGAGTAGGTGCCCGCACGGTTCGGTGGGTTGGGTCGTGACAAATTGGTATTAAAGTCCTGGTTACCGGTCTCCGGTACAAGAGCAAAATGTGGAATAGACTCTTGTGGATTGGTGTGTTGACGTCCACACCTAATCTTCAGGAAGCTATGAAGCATTCTAGGAAGTTGTCCCATCTTTTCTCCCCCTTCATGCGAGTGTCGCTTGTGGTATGAGTTGAGTCCAATTGGTATCTCCCAATTACAATTGGTATCTCAACAAAGTGAGCTAGGCGTCGTAGTTACGACTGAAGGAGCATGAGCAAGGTAAATTGGAACTGAGAAGGTTCCAATTGGTATCTGGCCTTCGAGGTTGTACGAAGACATGGATGACCTGTAATGGTCACCTATGGATGCGAATTAACTAATAATTTGAACTTGTCTGTGAAGGTCTTCTTTGGGTGCCTGAATTAACTGATGATGTGAAAAGTATTTTTTGCTGGTGCGTTGTGGTATGATTATGTGCACAGTGTTACGTGTCTAAATTTGATATGTGTAATATGCTGGCTGAATTGTTGAAATTATGCAAGTGGTAACTACTTGAGTATCGTGAAACTCGTTGATGGAAGAGGTCATAACTAAATTTGGTGCAAGGGTCTGGATAATCTACGAGTGATTCGTAAGAAAAAATATGGACGTGCATTGCGACCAACTAATAATCGTGTGAATTTCTGGGTGTATCCTGGGAACGAGTGTCTTGTAGTGCTTAAGTAATGTGGAGGGATTTTGGAGCGTGTATCGTTAGGTTGACTCGGGGTAGGCAACAATTATCCTAGCTAAGAAGTATTATTTTGTATGCCTAGTTATAGTCGATCTAAGGGAGATTGAGAAAAGAGAAGAACCCCAGAAAAATTATTGGCAGGGCATCTGTTTCCGTCAGGGCTGCTGGGGCGGGATTTTCCCGCCAAGACAAGGCCACTAGTGCGGGATTTCTCCCGCCAGAGCGGGACAGGGCGAGACAGAACCTCAGCTTGTCTCCTCTATTTTCCCCACGCACATATATAGACCCCAAATCGTATCCGAACTAATCCCTGCAATTCAATCAGTGCTCAGCAACAGAACAGTAAGTCATAAACCTTAGCAATTAATTAAAGACTGTATAGAACGACAAAAAACAAGCATTCACGTGCTTACAAAAAGGACAAGGAAAAACAATAAGAATTTAGTATTGCGCATTACATGCCCAAGAAGGGTGAAAACCAAATCAAAGACTCTGGGACTAAAAGGTGTCAATACCAGAATCGTGATCCTCTGGAGGTGCCAGGCCGGTCAGATAAAAGTGAAGTTCTAGAAATCTCTCTTCTCGATTCAAGGAATCTCCTATCCAGGGGCAACGCAGGTGAATAAAGTCCTCACGGCCTTTCATATCCGGACCATCAGACGATCCTTCTCTAGACCCTTCCTCCTCTTCTGGCATAGCTCACGACGGAGCATCTCAACCTCTAGGGCAGTTCTGGGTGGAAACGGAGTAGTGTCAAGAAAAGAGCACCCCAACCTCCACTGGACTGCTGCCAGGTCCTCCTCATCCTGTGCACCTGAGAGTGGGGGATGAGAGCGGGTGGGACGAGTGTCGTCGCCTCCCTCGTCGTCCGACTCCGCGGCCGCCTGACTGCTACTGGCTCTGTCTGTCCTCTTCCTTTTGCTCCTGGAAGTAGAACTAGACCTAACCAAAAGAGGGTGAAGGAGATCCATGGGGAGTACCTCGTCAGTGTCTAGAAGTGGCACTCCCGCCTGTTTGCACAACGCGGTCACCAGTCCAGGTAGAAAGAAGGCCTTCTTGTTGTCCAGATAAAACATTTTCCATTCTGAGATAATTTGTGCCCCCACATTTAGCTCGATACCCTGTATAGCGCACGCCACCACCAAGGCCCGAGGAAAAGTCATGTCTGCGCGGTTGCCCGACGGGAGAATTCTCCTAGTAACCAAGTGTAGCCACCTCTTAACATCCGGTGACCAGTCTGTGCTAGTAATGCCCTCTGCAGTAGCCCAATAAACCTGGTCCCAGTGCGCAGGCTCGATCAGGGTGTCCCTCAACCAATCGAGATCCATTTCTCTCAGCTTGACCTCGTACTCTGTGTTTGAAACCTCAGGCACCTATAGCACCTCGGTGATGGATGTGGCATTAAGGGGGATGTCAACTACCCGGATATGAATGATGGGGTGATCCTCACCCCATCAAACTGTAGACAGGATGGTGTAGAACTTCCTCACCCAAGTGGAACGTGCATCCGAGAGAGCCTCAGTCAGTGGAGCCCATCCAAACTCCATCAGGTGAGCGTAAAAGGTAGGCGCCTTCTCCTCCAGCTTGAGTAAGACGAAACCTCTCTCGCAGCAGAACTTTGTATTTCGGTTGTCGTGATGCCTTTCCCAACTCGCAACATCGGGAAATCGAATGAAAGATAGATTTTACTCATTAAGACCCGCCATTTAGAGAAACCTATAAGGGTTGAAAAATATATGTTAGAAATCGATGGGACTGGACATTAGCTGGGCAAAAGGAAAAAAATTTCTAAACCTTAAAAAGGGGACTCAGGCTACTATTTCCCCAGTCCCGCCACAGCGGCCAAAATCCCGCCAGGGTGGGATGATAGAGGCCGCTATAGCGGGATGAACATCAGGCGCGATAATGGCTCCACTTCGTCCTAAAATCCCCATTTTCGATAGAATTTTAGCAGATCAGAGTATATTAACTACTCTAGAACCTAAATATGCAATTATTTCAACAAAATAACCCCTAAATAATGCCCTAATCCGAGTTTTCTATCAAGAGACCCTTCAACTTCCCCCACCCATTTTAATACCAATTCGACCATATTTTTACAAAATCCTTATGTCCAGGACATTGTGGAGACGTTGGGGACGTAGGGAAGTACCCATGCTACATTTTCCTAACAAATCAAGCAACCTAGTTCATTTTTTAATAACTACCCAAAAAACCAATTTTAATCAATTAAATAGCAGCATGCAATCGTTCTTAATCAATTATAGAAGTAAAGAGCGTAATGAATGAGAAATTTACCTTAGAAATAACGTTCGGAACAAGTGAATCGAGAGGAAATTATGAGAGTTTGAGTAAGGAAGGGGAGAAATGAGGAAACCATTCCCCATTCCCCCATTTACTATTTTCGATCTCCCACTACAGCGGGAGATTTCTCACCTCAGCGCAAGGGCTGCCGCCCTGGCAGGGTCAGGCTGTGAAAGTTTGACGCACTCTTACCTTGTATGTTGCCCTAAAATCCATCTGGTTCTTTGAGTATAGCGCTTTTCGTATGTAAATTTTGAAAAGTCACCATCCATCATGGTTCTGTAATGGACTAGTTCATTAGTTCATAAGTACTCTGAGTTAGGGCGTGTGATAATCCGTTCGCTGGTTGTTCGGGGATGAACGAGGGGTAAATTTATATCTATTGTAACGACCCGAGCCGTCGTTAATTAGGAAAGGAAAAAACTTCAGGAAATTACTGGGCCATTGTCCCACCAGGGCGGGCCAGATGCCGCTAGGGCGGTGGCGCTACGACAGGGTAAGCTGGCGCCAGAGCGGGATAGGTGAGACTAAATGTAAATAACGCAAAATCATATTTTCTCCTTCTTCTTAAAACACCTAATTTAGACGTAAATCACCACAGAAACTCTCCAAAAGCTGCCTTAAGCTTGGGAAAGAAGGAGATTTCTAGCATGAGGAGATCGATGGATTGCGAATTTTTGGTAAAGATCACCGTCCCGTTGTCTGAAAACCAGAAATTCATCTATAATCTTCTGCGAATGCTTGGCACCCAGGTAGGCTAGGTTTATTAATTGAGTAGTTATAAATCTATGCTCATTACGTAGTATAATGTAAATCGCTAGTAGAATTCGTGCATAAGCCTTCGTGCACCAAATTAACAGATGACTATATTGTGGTTCTAGCAGTTGTGTAGGATGTGTATCATGGAAGGGGAAAAACCTCACCCTAGGGTTAGGGTTAGGTGATGGTTGTGATTTCATAATTGTGTGGTATATATTTGTTATTGCTTCATTATGATGCGTGTATGTATATGAATGTTGCATTATTGATCACACTAATAGTAAATGAGGATAGTTGAATGATGAATGCCATGAATCATGACAGGATTGTATGATTTTGAGAATATACTTGTGATTGTGGCTTGTTGAATAGATCGAGTGTTATGTTCCGACACACTAACTTGGATCGGTTGCCACAATTCGGCATAAATATGGGATCGATTACCACGTTCCGACATAAACATTAGATCGGGTACCACGAACTGGTACACTAACTGTTTGATTTTGGGTTCCGTGAGAGGATCATTGACTTGTGATATATGTGTAATGATGGGATTGTGGATGTTACATTGTTCCTGAATTGATACGTGCTATGGTGACCTATATAGGATTACTTCGTTATGTTGAGTAAACTGGGTGGCTGTTTCATTTGTTGAATAATTCCGGAAGAGTTGAGTCAAAATCAGGATGTGATGCGGTAAGTGACCAAAGGTCCAAGAGTTTCTATTGATTAGGTAGAGGGATGAGTGGTGAATTGGGGAAGGCAAGGGTATGACAAGAGCGGTAGTCAAAATGCTAGTAGTGGAAATTGTGGAATCTTGTATGAGTTAGAATGTTTAAGCTATGATCAAGAACCTAGTAAGTAGGTTGACCGAGACGGTAGTTAGTAATAGTGTATATAGTTTAGTTTCCCTGGAATGGGGGCGGTAGCGTGATGGGCGTAATATGGGGTTATAAGTTGAGCAGTGACGAGAATGAAGTGTAAGCTTGTCGTGGGTGTAGATCGGGTTGGTATTAGTTATTACTGGAATGTCTTTTAAAGGGAATAGAATGATTGGGTATGACCGAGAACGAAGCAAGTATGGTTAAAGCTTGTAAGGCGGTTGGAAATATAACGATGGAGGAATGATTAGTTTTATTACATGTTTCGCCAGTTGATTTCTTATATTATGCTGTGGATATTCGGGTTGACCGATGATGCCTACTAGTACGTGTGTTTTGTACTGATACTACTCTTGTTATGTCTTTTGACATAGTCAGGATGCAGGATCGGTGATGTCTCGTAGGTGAAGACGAAGATAATCTCCAGCAGTTTCCATATTTCCTTCCATGTGGTGGAAGCTGTGTCATTTCATTTATTATATCTTGCGTTGTACTCTTAGTATCTCTTATACTGTTTAGACTAGATCCCTAGGGTGTTTATTACTTTACAAGTCTTAACCTTGAGTCGTTTTAAACTCTTTGTTTTTATAAAAATATTACATGAAATTACTTTGTTCGTCAGTTCTCTTAATTTTTAACTATTGAGATATGAGGGTTCTCCTACTTAGGTGTTAGAGTAGGTTCCCGCACGGCCCGGTGGGTTGGGTCGTGACAATAATATAATCTTGACCTTTAAACTTTAAATAAGACACATGTCTCTCATCTGGAGTTGCACTTGACGAAATGGAGGGAAGGGGTAATGGAGGGGAGTCGGATCCTGTGTTTTTGACACTTATCTCATTTTTCTCAAATTATTTTGACTGACTATCAAATAACACATCCTAAAACATCAACTACTAATGGTGGTTCTATTAACTTTTCAGTGATTTATATGTACAATAAATGGTGCGCGCATACACGAACACACTATATATATATATATATAGCTCTGCCTATGATTATTGGTATTTCTTGTGAGTTGTTACTTATGATTAATACAAAGATATGGCACCTGGGCCTAACTTAACCCCAAAAGCTAGCTTATGAGGGAAGGATTGGCCAAGTCCATATAAGGAGACCACCAGTCCATTCCCAACCGATGTAGGACTTTTACTTATTCTAACACCCCCTTCACGCCCAGGCCCAACTGATGCGTGGACCGAGAGCCAAAACGGGGATGGACCTGGCTCTGATACCATGTAAAGATATGACACCTGGGCCTAACTCAACCCCAAACGCTAGCTCATGAGGAGAGGATTGCCCAAGTCCATATAAGGAGACCACCAGTCCATTCCCCAACCGATGTGGGACTTTTACCCACTCTAACATGTTTATCTTCCTTTCCCCAACTTGGCATGGTTCTTGCACAGATCTGGATGAACAATCTCTTCAAGTTGAGCATTTTTTCTATTTTCTTATTTACAAAATTTGTAATTATATTTTTTTTACAATATATATATTTTAAAAAATTGAAAACTCACAAATTTGAAATTGAAATCCTACTTTCCAAAGAATCTGGAATTAGTAATTATATATAATTTGAAATTGAAGTTGAAATTTTGTTCAAATTTCACAAACAAACACGATTTCAAATTGAAACTTCAAATTTGAACTCTAATTCAAATTAGATTGCTAAATACCTACTAGGGAATCCATATATATATATATATATATATATATATGTGATGCCATGGTTATTGGGCTATGACTCATGTTCCGGTCAAAGACCCATTGCCTAATTTTATTTGGAATAGTATTTAAATTTGTCTCTTATTTTTGGTTTCCAATCCTATTTGGAAAATGATTGAAATTTTATTTCTATTTGGAGTTGATTTTGGCTTTAGGAAAAACACCACTCTATGAATAGGATAATTTGAGAGATTTATTAAATTGCTCATTATCATATCTTTGAAAAACATTAGCACATAAGAGAGGTTTTTTGAGAGAGCTTTCAATAAGAAAGAAGAGAGAAGAATATGGTTCTTTTTGTTGCAATCTTTTTCTCCGACCAACAACTTTCAAATCGTGTTCCCGATTCGTTAACTGTTGGATCGACTAAAACTTTTACTGGATGTTCCTAACATCTTGATATTTGACTTGAACGGTGGAGTTCGAATTTGGAGGTTAACATGATCCAATTTCAGGTTCCGAACAATAGTTGAGTTTGAGTATTTTCTTTCTATTTGCTTTTGTTGATATGACTATTGCTTCCTTGTATTTGACAATTGTTGTGTAGCCATTTAAGAGAATATTTGTAATCCTCTTATTGTTATAATGAAAAAATTCAGATTTTGACGAACCCTAATTGTCACCTTTAATTTGAAGAATTTTTCCACATTAAATTTGGGGTTCTTTATTTTCGAGATTACGTCTTTCCGTGACAACAATGATATAGGAAACTTTAAAATGGGCAGCTAAATAATAGACAATAGTTAAAGAAAAGAACAACTCTTTTTCCATATAAGTGCAAGACCAATAGAATCTAAAGAGAAACGTTTTTGAATTATGCAAAAGGGGTTTGAACAAATAGGTAAATATATCAAAAACCAAAGGATATTATTCATAGCTCATGTTTTCTCTTTCCAAAATGGAGTAAACATTACAAAGTCTCCATCATGAAATAGACAAAACTAAAAATAAATGGAAGGACTTGATATAATTTGTTAGATTCTTGAAACTGGGGTAGGAAGTAGTCTTGATATGTCATGATGTGGGGTTTTAATTTGTTGGGAATAGTCATGAACGATCCCTTAAAGTTGTCCGCATATTTCACTTAGATACTTTAATTACGACATGTACCTATTGAACACCTCTACTTGCTCGAATTAGGATCATTTGAGCATTTTTTTTACAATCAGCAAAAAAATATAAAATGAGTGTAACGCACGTGGCAAATTGCCAAATTAACAACGTACATGTGGCATTTTGACTTAAAACAATGATTAAATTATGACTTACAAAAAAATATTATTTTAAAGTTTTTGTGCACCCACTGTCACTCTTCAACCTTCTTTATTCAAAATGTGTCGTACATCCACTATTGTAGCCGCCGTCACCGTTTTCTTCTAATCCAAATAATTTTTTTCATATATGTTGTTCTTTAACCATCGACTCTTCAACCTTTTTCAGATATGTTGAAACAGCAAATCAATCCTTCTTCAATTTCTTCATTTATATCCTCTCTCTTTTTTGTCTGAGGTTCGAAATTTTTTTGAAGGAAATTCAACAATTAATGGTGGAATTAAGCTGTTTCAGTGAAGAAATTTCCAATTCTGGAAAAGGATTGTGAAATTGTTTGTTTGAAATTGAACCCTTCTTCATTTTCTTAATATTTATCCCTCTTCTCATCTGGGAAATTCAATGGATAATGATGGAATTGAGCTATTTCAATGAATAAGTGATTCCTTTATGAAAAAGAAATTTCGAAATTGTTTTGTTTGTAGATGAACCCACCTCTATTTTCTCCCTTTTTATCCTGCTTTTATATTTGTGCTTAAAGAAATTCATTTACAGTGATTTTCTTGCATTTCCAAAAATGTAGTGTTGCTTTCCAAATGAATATGGTAGTGGTGAGGAAGAGGGTGAGATTGTTGAAGAATCTACGAAAAGAAGAGTGGATGGTGATGATTGTGGCGGCGGCGGTGGATATGGTGAAGGCGTTGGAAGGAAATATGGAGGAAGAGGAAATAGCTAATTATACTTCTCACGCACTGGATATGTGTTATATACTTTTCGTGTCATGTCAGCAAAAAATGTTTAATAGGTATTCATTTTGAATAATGTAAGTGTTCAATAGGTATATGTTATATTTGAGGTGTCTAAATGAACTATGCGGACAACTTTAGGTGACGCTAGATGACTTATGCCAATACTATATTTTATTTCTGATTCTCTCTATTTTGCCATTAATTTTTTTGAAAATGATGGATCAGATTCCAAAATTACCTTTGATGTGTTCATCATTTCTTCCTCCTCTACCTTTTGTTTTGTTTTTAATTTGTTCTATTATTTCCATTGATGGTGTGTGTGGGGATGAACTAAAGAAAATGATGGTTGCTATGATATTTTGTTTATAAGCACAATGAAAGATGACATAAGTTTGGTTCTTGTGAAAGTAGAAACACTCTTGCTGACATCAAAGGTTGAGGTCTTAGTCATATAGTGACTTCTTTTGTTTAGTAGCACGATGATATGCTAGTTTATTTAATCTAGGTAACAACTGAAAACTCAAGAAGGTCTTTTTGGTGAAGCATTTTCCGGTAATCAAAAGTCTCATTCTGATTATGTCATGATGCCGACTGAATCAAATCCAAAAATCTAAAAATAAAAAATTGTTTATTCTATTTCGTCAAGTAGGTAATTAAAGTAGAAATACAAACCATTTTAAAAAATAGAATGCATTCAAACATAATTACAAATTTTTAGTTCGAACTATGAATATCGAAAATATTCTGATAGAAAGCACTTCTCATCTAACGAATCTTACTCAACACAAATTTTAATTAGTAAAACTCCCATACAAGTATTAGAAAACCATCATAATAATAATAAGGGAAAAGGGTCTGATATATCCCTCAACTTTGTCATTTAAAGCTGATATACCCCTCATTATGAAAGTGGTATACCCCTATGTTATACAAATGGCTCAGATATACCCTTTTCCTCTAACGGAAGTGAAAAAATTAATTTTAGTTTAATTTTTTAATTATTTAAAAAAATATATAATCACATATGGGTATATTTAATCCTCCTCAAACATATATTATTTTTTAAAACTTTTTTTTTTGTTTCAATGACTAATTTAGATTTATTATTTTGATGGTCAAATTTATTTAAGTTTCGCTAATATTCTTGTAAAATTTATCATAGATGACCTAATTTTTTTCTTCAAATACAAAAACTAAATTACAATATATCCGAAAAAAATAGTTTTAAATTATAATATAACAACAAAAAAAATAGTTTTAAATTTTTTTCTACACTAAGGAATGAAAGAAAAAAAAATAAGAATAAGAAACTCAAATAATGATAATCAAGAAGTCAAAAAATAAATTATGTCCGAAAAAAATTAAAACATACATTGAATTTGCTAGAAAAATCATATACACCCCTAATGATTTTTAAAAAAAATCAAAAGTAAAAAATATAAATTTAAAACTAATTTTTTACTTCCGTTAAATGAAGGGTATATGTGAGCTCATTTTGGAATGGTAGGGGTATATGTGAGCCGTTTGTATAACGGTAACGTATATATGAGCACTTTCATAACGAGGACATATCAGCTCCAAATAGCAAAGTTAAGGGGTATATCAGACCCTTTTCCCTTTAATCAATTTATTACATCTCTTTCTTATCCATTTTGAAGTGATTGTACATCTCAATGGTAAGAAACTATAAATAAAAGAGTAATTTTATTATTTCATCTTTTGAATATAATAAATATAATATTTTGAAAAAATATATATTTGAGAAATGACTATAATTAATGATAAAGAGTAAATTAGAAACTAAGGACTCGTTTGGTAGGAGGTATTAAATAGAATAGTCCATGGATTAAAATTTAATCCATCTAATACATTGTTTGGTTACATTATTTTATTTAATTCATGTATTGCTTATACATCATATATAGTCTTATTTTATCCCTAGTAAATGGAGGGATAACTAATCCAAGGTTTGTTAAATCTTGGATAAGACCCCTAAATGACAAAATTATCCCTTTATTCATTTTTCTAAATTTCTTTTGTAATTTAATTTTCTTTTTATTTATATTGAAATAATTATAAATGTTCTTTTTAATTCTCCAAATTCGTTTAGTGTAATTTAATGATTTCATTAATATTTTTTTCTCCTTTTTTTTATTCAATGTAGTTCGTCGATTAGCCACTTGAACTATTTTTTTTTAAATAAGCTTTAGCTATTGAACAATATAAGTAGTCTTAAATCTATGTTAAGTTTAAAATATACTTGACCAACAAAAAAAGTGGTACATCATACCTCAAATTTATATATATATATATATATAACTTAACTAGTATGTATGTATATTTAACTTAACTAGTTAAATGAAATAGAAAATCCTAAAAAAAATAAATTGTCCACAACAACGTTGATTAATTATTATCCGGGTAAGGGACTTTGGTATAAAATTGTATAAAAGTATATTTTTAGATCTTCATTTTTGATAAGTTTAAACTCTTTTGCCAACATCCGATTGCCATATACAATAATTATACAGATTAAAAATTGTAAAAATAAATAAATAAAAATTTAGCATTTTTTTTACTATGAATTTTATTCAACTGTTGCGTAGTATTAAATTTTTGTTATTAATTATGCACAAAAAAGAAAAAAAAATTGTTTCAATTTATATAACACTCTTTTTCTTTGTTGTTATTTTCTACAAAAAAATTACTGTAGTGTTATGGTCCGGTTATCTACCTTGACTCAATTACATGAAATAAACAATCTCATAATAACACAAGGGTATAATAGGAAATAATTTTTTTGTAGAGTTTTAAATCAAACACAAGATTAAGTGGAAAGTAATGAACCAAACACTTGACAAAAAATAATCCATGCACTACTAATCCTTGCATTACTAATCCTGCGTTACTAATCCCTGCATTACTGATCCCTGCATTATCAATGTTTGTACCAAACGACCCCTAAATGTAAAATTGTGATTGATTTCATAAAGTAGACAATGATTGGTGGAATTGTCCACAATGGAGGGAGTATATATTGTGTGCATATATTGTGAAACCAGTGCTAGCATAAATGATCTTTGTCAATTTTTAAGTTAGACTTTCCATATGCTATACGATTTCTTGCCGTCAAATCTAAACACTTTAATTCAACAATTCTTTGAACCAATAAATCGGAGGTTCAATTGAGATCTGTTAGCATTTACAATATATTGACTTTTTTTATACACAATCATTAGTTAATATGAATGACTAACATCCCAATCACTAGTATTTTGACTTTTGAGGGCATTTGATATGTGATGACACTTTCGCCTTGAAATTTAGCCTTTTCTTGAGAAAGATTACACCAAATTTATGTGCAAATATGCTTTAACCCGGGTTCTGAATTTTTCTGATTCAGACAGTGCTTACTTCATTTCAAGTACAGTACTTGAGGATAAACCACAAAGAGGCCCAAGAATTAGACAGCTCAATACTAGTTTTGCTTGGGATCCAGCTAGTTTTGCTTGGGTGGGATCTAGGTTGAGTAGAGTTTAAATGGTTGTCATCGCGGTTTTGGAGAATTATGCTTGAAGTGAAGAAACCGTCTATTCCACTCATTTTCTTTCTAGAGTCTAATCTTCTCATCCCATTCTTATATGTATCATTAGTTACTTGTTACTTTTCATTGTAATTCAAGAGTTTAAGTGTTGTCGTTGTAATTTGGTTATCTTATTATATAATGTATAAGTATTTGTGTTGAGAATTCGAGTTTGTTTCATTGGTGCTTTCATCCAGAGGTCTTCAATGGAGGACCAATTAGTTCGAACAATCAAAGATTCAATTAAGATCATGAAGGATACTTGGTCTTCGTTCAATATTACACGAGTTGGTTGGAGACCTTCCAACGAGTAAACCTAGAACAATGGAATTTCAACGATTTTGTGGCGAGAATCCATAGTTATGGATTTCTCAGGCTGAACGCTACTTTGAGTTTTATGAGATTACAAAAAACCATAAGTTATCTATTGCGTCGTGCTATCTCGACAGGACAGCTTTGCAGTGGTATCAATGACTTTTCCAGAACAAACAACTAGCAGATTGGAAACATTTTACTGAGAAAGTATTGATTCGATTTCTTAAATGCCATCTCGAATCACCAGAAGATAGCCTGTCCAATCTCCAGCAGTGGAGCAATATAACAAATTCACGTTTGTTTCAAACTATGATGAGAAATCTGAAGGCAAAAGCAAAACGGATGTGCACAAGGTGTTGGACGAAATGTTAACTAGTTACTGCCCTACAGTATTTGCTGAGACACAATCAGACACTCAAATTGAAATGTACGGTAAAGAAGCTACAAGTATGTTAGGGAACTGTCAGAGAGGTATGTTAATACAATTTATCTTGATCGTGTTTCTAGTTAACAAATTCATGAAATTGAGATCCCGGAAGGTGAAATTTTCCAGTGGATGAAGTGATACCTGATGTGGAGTGTGAAAAATCTTATGGGGGAGAAGAACATGATGAAGGTGTTCTACTGGTGGCGAGTGTAACAGAAATTGCTTTCTCAATGAAATTCTGTCAGGGATGTTCCACCATAGTTATGGACGAATTCAAGGAAATCCTCAGGACATCGTCTTTTTATATTGCTAATACTTTCATTGATCAACGTTTGTTAACACAATTTCAATTCAACCTTGGTGCAACTACCTCCGTTGTCCCTGTTCATGGAATTGCATCAAATCTCTATGTATGAGATCCCGGAATTAGTTTCGAGTTCCTGTTTCGAACAGGTTCTAATAAGACACATGCATTGTTTGAAGAAATTACAAAAAAGAGGAGTCGTTTACTTGTAAATTCCTATGTTAGTAAAATAATTGAAACTAAAATTGATGTTGGGGATATTAGCGACATATTACTGACACTAATGATTCACCAGTTGAAGGATCAAATTGTACATGGTTTTGCTTGCACCCAACAACGCATGACTTGACGTTGGTACTATTAGAACCTTTGAGTTCATATTCCACAATTACAGGTGGACAAAGCTTGTCCATTGGGTTCTCTGTTGGGTATAACTATAATGCATCCAAGAGTCTGTGCATTGCAGGGGATGTAAACCTACTAGTCCTATATGCAAGTTTTAATTTTAAACATGAAGATTATGTGATATACTTCAAGAAAACATTCGTTTGGCCTAATATATATATTCTGTAATGATCTTGGCTATTTTATTCATTTTGTGCTTGCACAAGACTTGATAAGTTGTTCTTCAAATGTGAAAGACATAGCGCAGACACATCCTAGCGTGAATGATGACCAACGATCTAGCCATAAATCTGTATTCCTTCGACACATTGGCAATGTATATTTCTACTACGTTGTTGGATCTGCCAAACATACTGATTCTACCTTCTTTCTCCTGGCTTCAACCGAGCTAGTGTTTACGAAAGGATTTCTCATCACGAAGGATTTTCATGTTATATCAGCAAAACGTCGAGAAAGTTACAATGCGGATGGCCTTCTAGCGAGTGCTCCATTGCAGATGTACACGAAGATGCAAAGCACAGCCTCGAGAATGAAGTAAACTTCCTTGGACATATCATACTATTTGCCATGTCTATCAGTGTGATTGTTGTTACAAAGAAGCAGTACTAAGTGAGACAAATTGCTCAACGCCATGGAGTCCTTTGTCATCTTTTATTTGCACGCACAACAAATGGTGTATTGCACTTCATTATATGGAGAAAACCGATGAAGCTTATTCCTTGCTCTTTTACTGGTGTTTTTCTGCCGTCTAACTTGGTCGAGCAAATGGTTGTTCCTAGGATTGGTTTTAGAACTGCTGGATCTTTCTATCTTTCTGTTTGTTTGAACACTGATCTAATTCGAGCCAATGTGGAATGCTAGCTGTTCCAGGTTCTTCACCACTTTTTAGAATTACATGACTCTAGAAGTTGCCGTTGAGCTGCAGGTGCCACTGCCTTCTATGCTTTATCACATGGGCAGGAATTTACACAAAACAAATGTTTTTGTGTTGAACATTTCTGAGAAATTATTTTACAAGAGTGTTATATTTTCCTCGTTATTTTGGCTCGATTCGAACCTTGAGGACGAGGTTCTCATTTCAGGGGAAGTATGGTTGTGAACACGGCTGGCCAAGCTATTGGGCCTAATGATAAACCACAAAGAGGCCAAAGAATTAGACAGCCCAATACTAGTTTTGCTTGGGATTCAGGTTGAGTAGAGTTTAAATGGTTGTCATTTGGAGAATTATGTGTGAAGTGAAGAAACCGTCTATTCCTCTCATCTTCTTTCTAGAGTCTAAACTTCTCATCCCATTCTTATATGTATCCTTAGTTACTTGTTACTTTTCCTTGTAACTCAAGAGTTTAAGTGTTGACGTTGTAATTTGGTTATCTTATTATGTAATGTATGATTATTTGTGTTGAGAATTCGAGTTTGTTTCAATATCACTAAAACTTTTTTTGGGTGTTGCTAAAGGAGAATGCAATTCCCATTCTTTAATGAAGTTTTATCAATGTGTGTGAAAGTTGGTGGATATACATTCATTCTTTATGCACTGCTGATAAATTCTAAACCGTCAAACAGGCTTTGTCAGTTTAGATTGTGGAGGCAAAGACAATTTCACAGATGAACTTGGTCTTGAATGGACTCCTGATACTCAAATGATTAGCGGAGTTATAGTCAATATCTCTGTAGCAAATGAGACGAGGACAATATATGGCCTTGAGATACTTTCCAGTTGATAACAGGAAGTATTGCTATACAGTTGATGTGATTCTCCAAACATGTACCTTGTAAGGGCAACTTTTCTATATGGAAACTTTGATAACGACAATGTTTACCCATATCTCAGTTGGGGCAACTCATTGGGCTACAATAGTTATACCTGATGCTAATACAATGGAGTACCAAGAGGTAATATATCTAGCCAAGGAACCTTCCGTAAGTGTGTTTATCTAATGCAACCACTGCGTTTTCCTTCATTTCTAGTTTCTACGCTTGAGCTCTGACAATTTAATGGTTCAATATATATTATTGAATTTGAGAATGACTTTTTCATGAGAGTCTCTGCAAGGATAAATTTTAGCGCAGAGAGTGATGATCCTGTCAGGTATGTTTCATTTCTTCAGTTATTATGGCAGCTTCCAAACTATGTTCTTGCACATTTTTGTATACTTTTAGAACGTGATAGCTATTGACATTTTTTAATTGAAACAAACAGGCTTAGGCACTGTCCCTAGCATGCTCTTCTTTTGGCTTATTGTTTTTTTCGATTTCCAAAATTTTAATCTTCCCTTAATGTCCTTATTCTCCTAGGTACCCTAATGACCCATTCGATAGAATATGGACGTCTGACACCATAAAAAAAGCCAATTGCCTTGTTGATGTGGTTGCTGGTATCGAAAGAGTTTCAACCAAAATATCAATTGATGTGAACACAGTAAATGGTGAGATGCTTTCTCAAAAAGTAATGTAGACTGCTGTAGTAGGAAGAAATGGCTCGTTGAATTGATGATTTGGATTCCAGTGATAGTAGCAAATTTCGGTTGGTCCTCCCTGGAGCTCCTGATATCAGCAAGCTTGCAGATGCTCGTGATTCTGGAAGATGCCACAATTTATCTAGTGTAAAATTTTGTTGGTCAATTTCTTTGTTTCTACATTGTTGAATGCATTTGTTTCTTTTCGATAAGTCTTTTTTTTTTACCATGGGTAGACAAAGAAGTGGATGTATCGAGTTTGAATATTGTTAAGTGAATGACATTGTTTTGAATTTGGTAAATTCGTCTATTATTACCTTTGAACTTATTTCTCTTGTGAATTTTATTTTTGTAGTTTCAATATAGTCATTGACTAAATATGTGGATTAAGGTGAATTAATGGCTAATTTTATTTGCCATGGTAAATGCCACTAAAACAAATCTGGGCAATTGTTGTATCTTTACTAACAATTACGAAAGCCAAAAAATATGATTTATATTACATTTATAACGTAGTTTTAATGGCAATAGTAATTGCCTCGGAATAAATGCCGCAAAAAGTAAATACTTTTAGCTGCAATAATATTGATCTTTACCGACACTCAATATAAATGTCACTAAAGGCTTTAGCGACATTGAATCTAATGGCATGTGATTAAATGCCGCTAAATGTTTTTGCGGCAATAAACATTGCCACTAAAAGGAAAATTTATTGCCGCTAAAGGCCTCTTTTGGTGTAGTGGTACCAGCAAAATCAATCAAGCCTTTTCCATCAACAAAATCAAGACTCTGTAATTAAGCTATGGGTTAGTCATGTCTAAGGTAACGTCCGTTTATCAATACAAAATTCACTTTCTGAAGATTTTTTTTCTTTGTGTGTGTCTTTTTCATCTATCCATCTACTTAATGCTACTACTCCTAACTCCATGCTATATTTTGTCTTGTTTCACAGAAAAACGAGTCACTGTCATTTTTTGCTCTGCTATTTCTACATTTTTCTTTCTTTAGATCTGTGTTTTTCCTATTCATACCCTTGAAAGTAAAAAAAAAAAAAAAAAACTTTTACAATTATATATTAGAATGCCTTTGGATTCATTTTATGTGTCCAAGTTTCATATTATATAGAATATTCTTAATAATTATGTCACGTATAACTGCAAACAAATAGGACTCGATCAAAGTTCTAATTTATTTTATGATTTCGAATGATTTTTGTGTTAGACGTATGTCATATTACTGTTCTATCCTCTCCATCAACTATATTTGTCATTATTTCAAGAACTTGAACTCGGATAACTGGCCGCTTTACATTACCATCTTACAGGAACCACAAGGTTTGTATATTCAACCAGTTCCCTACAACTTCAACTCCCCATTCCTTGTTGGAGTTGGTCACAACACATTCCTATTTGCTGGAATCTTCCCTAACCCTAAACTTACGTAATTACACGACTTAAGATAATATGAATTTTAAAATTCTCTACCATTTGAATAAATTACAAAAAATCCATTTTTTCCTTCTCTCTTACAACTTTGTTTGTATAGAATATATGTGGTACAAATGTTATTGTTGATACATAACCTCAATTCTTTCAAACCTAAATCAATATTAATCTAATTATAGTTAGGTGTCTAATACATAACTTGTGTATCATTTGCTATAATTAATATCAGATGAACGAGCTCCACAAGTTGCAAAAAATCCGAAATTATTGTAATTTTGGAAACTTTCGGAATATGATATAATTAGTACCCAATTTGTTGGAGTTTCTGTACTTTATATAATAAAAGAACTTCAAGAAGATTTTAAAACATAGTTTGTTTCCAATCTGTCATTGTCATCAAATACTACAGTAAAACATATTCAATACTAGAAAAAGTTATTTCCATCAAATAGAAAAACATATTTCTTGAAGGTAACAGTAAACTGGTAATCTATGACTTTGGTGAGGAACTCATGCAATGCCTTGACAACATCACCTTGGACTATTTGCTTCTCAGCCCTCAAAACTTCTGAAGTGACAACATCATCCTGGACTATAAACCCCTCTGCCCTCGCCAGAACCTTGAATAAATCTGAACAGATTACTTTGTTGGATATCAGACCGAGCAAACTTTCATTGTTGTCACATAGAGACAACAACATGGAGATCATTAGAAACGTAAACTTATCCACAAGAATTATATGCTCGATCGGATGACAGTTACTTTGCTCAGAGATGCTTTCGACATATTGAAGTCTTGTTCTCCAACAAGACATCAAGCAATCCAGTGCCCAACTCAAAGCTAATTGCTCTCTGTGCATAATCATGCATATCTATGTAAACGAAACATAAGTTAAATATAATGTACGTTAGATATCTAGTTATATAAAACAAATTATTAGTATTATACCTTTCCTAAGGAAAATACCAAATAGGTAACCCTAGCTGAAACAGCATACTGGGATGGATCTGGTAACGAGAATACCTGAGACAAAAAAAAAAAGTAAATGTGATAACAGATTATTAGATGAAGGAAAGGAAATAAATTAGAAACAAAGAGCAAGTATGAGTTTATACCATGACACAAGAAAGGATTTTCTTGAAAAGAAGTTCAGGACTCAACATTTGGCAAAACAGGTTGAGCTGACCAGCAGCAGCTCATCGGACTTCGTCATCATCATCACAAAGTAGCCAGAGATAGGCAGAAACCAAATCCGTCCTTTAATTTTCACAAAAAAACCATTAAGACATAGCACCAAAAATGTTTGGGGAACCTGGAAAGCATCATAATTTACTACCTGGTAGCATCTGGTCCAATTGCCTTACACAGTTCATTTAGTTCTTCTGGTATCATAGGAAAAACTCCCCAATATTCATCCTATTAAAATGGATAAGCAGATAATGAATATATGTTTTTTCACCAAAGTACACTGAAAATGCATGTCATCAAAACCATTCAATGTTTAGTGAGCTACCTGAGCATGCTCAACTACCAATTCTTGTGGCTCCAATAACTTCCTTGAAGCTGAACACCCCCCCTTCACAGCTGATATCCCAACAGAATGCTCATCTAAAAGAGAACCAACAGCAAGCTCATTCACGCTAATTTTAGTTGAAAACCCCCTATTTAGCTCTACAAACCAATGTGCAAAGTGCATTACATAAGAACTGATCAGTCAATTGTACTGGTTTCCTTATCCACTATAATATTACTCTCTGTACAAAAAAGAACCAAAGAGAAGCAGAACTAGAAAGAAATTCTTCTACATGGAATTGAGATCAATAAAAGCTTCAAACGAAAATAAACTACATTTAGAAATCAAAAACTTGTAATTTATTAAAACGAAAGAAGTAATTTCTTGAAACACATTATTCTCAAAAACAATTACTTGAAACACATATCAGGAGACCAACCTTTTTGTGTATGCTGATTCACAAGTTTTAGAACCAACATCAAGCTCATTCACACTAATTTTAGTTGAAAACCCCCTATTTAGCTCTACAATCCAATGTGACAAGTGCATTACATAAGAACTGATCAGTTAATTGTACTGGTTTCCTTATCCACTATAATATTACTCTGTACAAAAAAGAACCAAAGAGAAGCAGAACTAGAAAGAAATTCTTCTACAAGGCATTGAGATCAATAAAAGCTTTAAACGAAAATAAACTACTTTCAGAAATCAAAAACTTGTAATTTATTAAAACGAAAGAAGTAATTTCTTGAAACACATTATTCTCAAAAACAATTACTTGAAACACATATCAAGAGACCAACCTTTTTGTGTATGCTGATTCACAAGATTTAGAACCAACATCAAGCTCATTCACACTAATTATAGTTGAAAACCACCTACTTAGCTCTACAATCCAATGTGAAATGTGCATTACATAAGAACTGATCAGTCAATTGTACTGGTTTCCTTATCCACTATAATATTACTCTGTACAAAAAGAACCAAAGAGAAGCAGAACTAGAAAGAAATTCTTCTACATGGAATTGAGATCATTAAAAGCTTTAAACGAAAATAAACTACTTTTAGAAATCAAAAACTTGTAATTTATTAAAACGAAAGAAGTAATTTCTTGAAACACATTATTCTCAAAAAAAATTACTTGAAACACATATCAAGAGACCAACCTTTTTGTGTATGCGGTTGCTCAATAGTCGCAGCAAATTTTCCAATTTTTATTGCAGCTGCTTCCCTCACCCTATTTGAAGGATCCCGACATAGTTTGATGTATAATGTTTTCAGTTCGTTTTGTAATGAAACTGAGGCATTGGCATAAGCTATGTGAAATAACCCACATGAAGTGGCTCGGGCTGTAGACCATATTTGTGGTGCTGTAGCCAATCTCTATAACATAACACAAAATGAGAAAGAGAAGATCATAACACATAGATCACTACATTAACTTACAAATAAATAGACGTCTGGAATATCAAACAGAAAAGAATGTCATGAAGGAACATCTCCCGGAAAAGAGAAATACATTACCAGTACAGTACCTTTACTAACGGGATGAAGTATTCTGTACTGTGTTCTTCCCTAAGCTGGCTACCTATGGTGCAAAGAGACTCCATTGCTTTTTCTCGAACATCATTATTCTCTGCCGTGCAAATATTCTCCAAGGGTATGAGCAAAACGTAACCATGATCAATCCCTCCCACTAATGGAATGAAGTCGCCCAAGTAGTGGGCCAGAATTATTAGAAGGTAACTTGGGTCATCATCTTGAACTCGACACAGTAGCGGAATCAACTCTAATCTAGTTCTAACAGGGCCTAGATCTTGAGCGAGAGAGGTTAATTGCAAGAACGAATCCAATTGCAAGGTAGCTATACCCTCCATCATTTTCTCCACATTCATTGCGATACAAGTTCAAGATTCTAGCTCAAGAACAGTTTCTTGATTTCAACTCCCCTAATAACCGCTTCGAACTAAACTGTGGAGTTTACCCCTGTTTTTATCATTTTCTATTATGCGTACAAATATATTAGTAGACGTTTGCCATGAAAATTAAAAACTGCCTATTTTATTTTATTTTATTTTTAAAAAATTATAGTAAAAAGTTAGAGGTAATGAATAAATGGGCTGATTTTTGTAAAAAAGATAAAAAATTGGGATAATAGTTTAAAATATAGTAATATTGCTTCAGTCCCATTTTAAACGTGACACCACTTTCTTTTTAGTACGTCTCAAAAAAAATGCTAACTTAATGAAATAACTTATCTTCAAAAAAAAAATTATCCTTAATAAAATAATGTACAACTACAAAAATATGTAAGGATAACTTTAGATAACAGATTTCAAAAGTTTTTCCTTTTAAAAATATTGTGCAAGTCAAACAGTGTCATATATAATGGGACGAAGGATTAGTAAAAAGTGAAAACAGGTCTTGAGGTGTTTTACAAAATCTCAAAAAAAAAATCGAGTTGTTATTGGTATTTTATGGTCAAATAAGGATTTCCGAATAAAGTACCTAAATAATATATTCATAGTCAAACAACTATTTAGGACTTGCTAGGAAAGATATTTTGTGATGATGTTTAATTTTTACCTCTCATGGCAATTATAATGTCTTATAAATTATGCTCCACATTTGTAAAATATTTATGCTCCGCTACACATAAGCTAGATTTTTAGGGGGGATAATTAAGGATCAACCATATTGACATATCTGTAAATAATTTATAATGTGAAAACACATAGGTAGGGAGTTGGATCTTTGTTATTCATTCAATCTGTCTTCAAAAGTACTAAAGGAAAATAGTAACTAAAATAAATAAATAATACTCCCTCCGTCTCATTTTATGTGAGGTAGTTTGACTCGGCACGGAATTTAAGAAAGAAAGGAAGATTTTTAAAACTTGTGATCCAAAATGAATGATAAAAAATTGTGTGGTTGTAAATCATTTCATTAAGAATAAAATAGATATTTTATAATTAAATTGTTAATTAATATAAAAATGTGAGTAAAATATAAATTATTTCTCTCAATATATCCGACTAATGATATACATCTCTACAAGGTGAAATAAGAGTGATGAAACTACTTGGGAACTACGGGAAGAAAGAAGAGCAACTTACAAAAATGATATATTTATAAGGTTATTAAAGTTCTATAGCTATAAGTATGGTATTTATAAAAAAATGACTACAATTTATATTTTTTTATAGCTGTATTATTGTATATGTTTTTTATTTTTCTATGTATACACTAATACAGTTTTAGTTACAATGAACTAAATAAGTAAAATGTATTAATTGAACAAATTCAAATTGGTATATTTATTTATAAAATTTAAGTATTAATATATCAAGGATACAAGTATTTGTAAAAACTTAATGTATTAATATATTAAACAAGCTAAAGTATAACAATTTAGCATATGAACACGATAATTTGAAAAATGAATACGTTGTCGTTAAACAAAAAATGAATACACCAATATAGTATACATATGAATACATTGTTGTTAAACAAAAGATGGATACATTTGACAACTCAAAAACAAAAAAATGGAAAATAATAGAATGTGTAGGTAGCAAAGTGTGCAAGTATTCGGCTGTATAAAAAATTGAAAAAACCAACATACGTCAATCTCTTTTTGGTCAAGTTTTCCTATAATACTTGAGGCTTGGTGTTAACTCATCTATTTATTAAAAAAAAATATTATTAATGTATCCAATTATACTTGTATTGCCTAATCAACCTTTCAAATTAGATAGATTACTTATGTATCCAAATATACTTGTATTCACAAAACACCGCTTCAACTTGTGTTAATATTACAATACAAGTATGTATGTATATAAGTATTTTACTATATACAAATTTGACAATCACACAAACCTCAATCTCTTTTTGAACATGTCCTTTTTGTACTGTTTTTTTGCAAAGCTAGTGAAGCAAATATCGAGCAAATGACATTGTGTTGTCATTTTTATGTATGCTGTTTGAAATTAGCTACAGACACAATTCTCTATCTAACTTTAATCTCTCTCCAACGGCAACCTCACCGGTAACGGCTAATTTTGACGGAGCTCAAGATGAGCTTCAACATTAATCGCTCTACTCCGACAACAAACAGACCGCCAGACCCACCAGACTTTACCAACTTCCCCCCTCTTGCTACAAACTCCCAAATCTTTAACAACATCAATAAGACCCATTTTAACCAGTTCCAAATTCCCACTTATGGTAATAAGCATTATAAGGGTGCTTTGGGAGGTAGAGTACAGGGTTATGAGAAGAACAAGATTAAACTCCAACCAAGGAAGCATGAGATCCTCAAAGGGAAACCAGTGGTCACGTTCACTAATTAACTTTGCTATTTATTGTGTATTAATAATTTTCCTATTTATTATTAATAACTTTTCTGATTATATGTATATAATTAACTTTGCTATTTATTATGTAGTTATATCCATATAACGTAAAAAAAATAAACTGTAGCTATTTATTTTAAATGTATATTAATGTTCCATTTTTTAAACTTAACAATTCAGAAAGTAATAAATGAATTTTGAGAAAAATGAATCACAATAAGCATCAATTTTCTCAAATCGAGAAACGGAACTTCGTCGATCGGAATTCTAAGCGATCGAAACTGTTTAGAAAACTACGATCTAAGGCAGTGAAGAAGTGTGCTTCAAAATTACAGGCCATGTGATGTGAGGGATGAAACTTGTAAGATTTTACTAAACCAAGCAGATTGCAAATTCAAATTTGTCAAAACATTTTCTCAGACACTGCAACAGAATGCACCAACTTTACCAAAGCATTTTCAGCTGTTTTTAGAGAAATAGCAGAGATTCATAAATCACAACAAATTGCCATATGTTTTTCAACTTTAGATTATGCAAGCTAGTAATAGAGGAGTTTAACCAAACAAAATCACAATAGCAGCGTAAAAATAATGATATTAAAATATCACCTTAAGCTTCATTATCTGGTCACGAAACGCAGCAATCATATTCATTCGACGAGATTGCAATCTATTCTCTACGAATGAGGTCAAAATCGAGGACGCTGAGGATTTGCTTTTCGAATTCGACTCGGAAGCTGAATTACTCAGAGATATCTCATGCGAAGTTTCAGTAATGCTATTGCTTCTGAAATACACCTCAGAATTACACAAGCTGATCACTGATCAATAACAACTCTGTAACTGAAAATAGAAAATAAAAGTTGAATTGAAATTGTCTTGTGTTCGAATTTGTCTTACTTGGAGGAGGATATGCCGATATGGCAGAGAGAACGGTTAGAGTGGAAGCAACTTCCCGTACACCATTACTGGGAAATGCTTCTTTCATTGCTCCTTCGAGAGAATGCTGATTTTGTTTTTCTCGGTTTTTGAAAATGGCGCGATGGTATGGAAATATTTGAATTTTCGTCCAAAGCTTTTCGGAGCTATAAAGGCTGCGCTTTGCGGTTTCAGATATTTGGAGCCAAGGCCCAGGAGGATAAATTTTGGGCTTGGCCGAATAGTCACTCTATTATAATAGGTGGAACTTTCACATCTAGTCATTCAAAAATAATCTAATTACTCTCCATAGTTAAACGGCTAAAAAGAAAAATAAGTTATACAAATTGAAACAGCAGGAATAATATTTTTAAAAATATTTTATCCTCTAATGATTTAATTTTCAAATTATTTTCCTAAGAACTAAGATTTACCATCAACTAATATTTTTTAACGGCATGCAAAGTTTAAAATGATTGAGTAAAAGTAAATGGAGTTGATATTTCAAATTAAAATTTTCTAAGATAAGTCAATTTAAACAAGTTCTTAGACATGGTAATCCTGATTGAGTTAGGGCTAAATGTATAAGTCAATTATACATTGTATTTTGTATAAACAAGTACTTTTTGGATGCTCGTTTTGTATTTTTATTTTTGATTAGGAAATTTAATTTGGAATTTTAAGCGAAAATGAGATATTTGTGTCATTTACAAACTAAATAAAAGAATATAATTTTATTTTATATATATATATATATATATATAAAAAAAAAAAAAAGATATGTTAGGTATAAATATAAATATCTTTCATAAAAACAACACTATTCAAAAGAATATATAAAGAACTTACAAAACTAATTTCCCCAAAATTTAGTGCTTAGATAGATAAAAGGAGATCTTTGATTAATTCGGAAGTATTTAGTGATGTATGTTGAAAAATATTTTATTCTCCCTTCGAGATAAGTAAGGTTCGAGTACACTTTATTCTCAAAACTCACCTATAAAATCACGCTACATAGGTTGTTGTAGTATTAGGGTCTGTTTGGAAAGCCACCTGGTAATTGGAATTGGTGTAATTACTAGGGTAGCAATTACTAGCCTAGTAATTACACAGTCTAGTAATTACATTGACCTGTTTGGTTGCCACAGTGTAATTACAATGTAATTCCCTTTGTCCTGTTTGGTTGGACAATGTAATTACACAGTTAATTTTTAAAATAGATCTGATTTTGAATAAATAATATTACTATGTATAACTGATTGTTAGAATTGATTTTCTAATTTATTATTATTATTATTATTATTATCAGAAATTAAAGAAAAAAAATTAATTCTCATATTTATTTTAATCTCAAAACTAACAAGAAAAAATACAAAGATAAAATTCATACATAATCTACCTAGACATCAAAATATGAAAGTAAAATGAATCAAGAAATAAATCTTAAGAAGAAGTACATGGTTTGTTGTTGTGCTGCGTTCTTAGAAATGAAAATGTCCAGACAAAAAAGGAAGAAGTGCCTTGGTATTCCAAACAAAAATATAATATTAAAAAAATCATGTAATTACATGGTGTAATTACACTCAATTCCTTGCCCTCCCTTGGAAATTGAGTGTAATTACTCCCCTTCAATTACACCCAATTCCCCTCTTACCAAGTAATTACTTGGTCTACCAAAAAGGACAAAGAGAGTAATTACACCAATTCCCAATTCCATTGTGGCCTTTCAAACAGGCCCTTAAAGAAACAAAACTTCATGTAGCAGTAAATTCACAAAACTATTTTGTTACATTTAAATATAATTGAACCTTGCCTGGGACAAAGTCACAAAAATACTGAAGAACAAGATTTAAAAGACATCTGTCGAAGAGAATTTCATGTAATTTCACATCATAGTAGCATTTTTGCAGGTACAAAGCAATGAAAGATAATTGCAATTTTTACATAAAGAGTATTAAAATACTGAAAATCCTGAAACCATAAGACTTGCAAATTCTAACAGTAACAATATCTGCACATGGACTAATCAAGAATCAGTCTCAATGTGCTTCTTTTGTTATAACCGTGGTATCAAGGCCAGCTTGTGCAGACCTCGACTGTTCCTCCGGAACCTGCTACCTCCCACTAGCAAAATCTCGATGCGCACTTGAACCAATGACTATACTATTGTTTTACATTTGCAAACCAATACCGAACTTGACAGTAACCAACATATATGTACAGAATCTTGTGCCATTGCAGTTCATATGAGCCTCAAATTTGAAGGTATGTTGCATATGTGTACAACTTCACCTCCATCGAAGCCAACTTTTCGATATGTAATGGACCTTCACATATATATCTTCAGACAACTAACTGAAACCACTTTATTTGTTTATCCTCAGTGTCATCAACTGCAAATAACCTCAACTGAGAGTTTCTTCATAACATGTGGACATGGATCACCTCCAAAGATCTCTGGTGTTACAGGTACTGAGCACGAGTTTTGCCCGATGCAATACTGGTAAAAATAGAGAGTTGTTCAATCAGGTTTCTACAGAAGATAGCAACTTCAACAATGAAAAGAAACAGGTTCTTTTAACAAAGAGTAAGATTTGTAAATACCCTTTCAAAAGCATCATATGAGTGGAAGGCGTGGCAGCTTCCTTCTCTGTAAGGACCCTCTTGGTCATTTCTGTGTCTTGCCTTCTGTGTATCGTTTAGAGCGTTCCTATAGCAACCCCAAGTCATTTATGACTTGCTGGGACTGACAGTTCGGTCACCTGGTCGTTCGTTTGGTCTTGGTGCTAGTTTTTGTGTTTTGGAGCTTATGAACC